>JAXQQM020063705.1:0-23714 GCA_034641835.2 Pinus albicaulis | reverse complement strand
ATGGAGAGCCCTAATTGAAGAGGTGGTTTGCAGGTTTTCCAGCTCTCAACTTGCACAAAAGAAAAAGGATGACATAGAAGTTTGTTGATGATTATCTTATTTTGAATATATTTTAAACTTGTAGAGGTATATCATTCTCTCTTTTTTTAGCCTTTGAGTGTTCTGGCAGTGGGAATCCCACCTCTTTCCTTGAGAGGCCTCTTGGAAGAGTATTGTATTTGTTGTACACTATCTAGCTAAAGGCCAAGATTCTTCTTCCAGCTACAATGTAGATCCTGTTGAGGGTTTGGTTGTCTTTGAAAGTTGCATCAAGTGGAGGCTAGATCTACTCAAATCTAGGGCATTCTGGTGGGGTTTTAGGTGGGGAAGGCTTCTATCCCATTGGGAAGAGAGTATTGGATGATTGGAGCTACATTTTTAGATTTTGGCATGAGGCCAAATATGTTCTAAAGCCTACAACGCATTCTTGCTTCCAAAACTGCGTTATTTGTATGGGTACTATTGTAGGGTCTTTTGGCACACTTTTTGGAGGAGTGGTTTTCATGTGTTGGGGATCTGCCCTTCACATTTGAGATCCATTGGGGGGGATCATCATATTGCATATATCAGATCAGATCTGAATGTCCATGTATTTCTAAATATTTATGCAGATCTGCAGCATTAGATCTCATATCTACTCCTTGTACTTCATGTTTTGCTAAAAGCCCCAAGGGGAATTTGAAGAAGAGCCTATATAGTGTATGGATCTGATATAAATCTAGCTTTTTATACACAGATATGCTCTAGATATGAAGTGTAATCTACAGCAGTTGCAAGCAATAAAATTATGTTGTCAAGCTCTTTCCAGTCTTAATACATGGTTGCAGCACCTCTTTTTGAGGATTTTCTTCCATAAAAGTCTTATATTTCCTATTGTACATATCATGGGCTATCTTGTGCATATATTTGGCTGATTTAAATGTGAATAAAGAGCCTCCATATTTTCCTCCTGCTCTTATTTAGATGATACAACGTTTCTCTGCATGTGATTCTGTTGTTGCATTTCCCAGTCTGAGGAATATTACGGTGTTATCGGAGCATACATCTTGGCACATATGTGCATTTAAGAAGCCAATATGTACTATGTCTTTTCGAAAAGAAAGAGATATAAGATAGAGAAAGAGTTTGATTACAGAAGACAAGGGAATACAGAGGTAAAGCCCCTTTATAAGGGGAAGAATGAAGGAAAAGAAGTTCTCAAAAAGCTCAGTTCCAAAAAATATGCATGAGTTGAAAAGTGAAATTAGGGAATGAGGAGGGAAGGAGGAAAGAGAATGAATATCCCTAAAGAGAAAGTTTCACATGAAGAAAGCTTCGATTCTTCATATTATGTATTGAAATTTGTGATAATTCGGATCTACAACATAGCCAGCACATACATTCTGACGAGAAAAGAAAAAGGAGAAACACCAAAGGAGGAGACTCTTGGTGACTGTCTCCAAGAATATGAATTTGAATCTAGAAGATTCAGGGAGCATCTAAGCTTCCAAGAGTTTTTTCAACTTAAATAAGAAAGAAGATCCAGAAAATACAATAGAATAAGAGGGTGCATGCAACACACTTTGGGTAGATTCTTTCTACCTAATTTTGATGGATCACCCAAGAGCTCGGCCAAGTCTTGGGTAAGAAAGCTAGACACATATTTCTAGCTTCATCAACTTTCAGAAGAAGAAGCCATAAAAGTAGTAGCACTGCATATCCAAGATAAGGCTTATGCTTGGTGGTTATTTGAATCTTCTTCATTGAAAAATGTAAACATCTCTACTTATGCAAAGTTCACTAGGAGGTTAGTGAAAAGATTTTATTTGAAGCCATCTAAAACTTCCTTGGGAGATCAAACCAAGAAAAAGGATTCAAAACCTTTGCATGAGATGGAAGGATCCATGAAGCCAATTCCATGTCAGAACATTCTTGAGGGGGTTAAAGATCTGCTACATAATTTGCCAAGGGAAAAGGCCCCACTTCAGCAAGAAATTTCTTCTCAAGGAAAAGACATGAGGATTCCTTTTTCAGAGGGAGATTAAGACCAAGGATCTCTAAATGATGAGAAATTCTCCATTGATAAGGAGAAGGAGGAGGAAAATGCGGGAAAGATCCTCCATTTATTATTGGAGGAGGAGGATCTGCCTTCTTTTTGGAAAGGAGGTGAAATGATTGCTTTTTTGTAAAGGGGCTCTTGTGTCCACAAAGCTCAGTGGATCCTACATGAAGATCATGACTGACATGTGTCTATGGTGATGACGAGGAGATAAAACAATGGAAGAAGTGTGTTCCAACCTTGGATATACTCTTGAACACACACTATGATAGGTCATTCCTTTGTGATCGGGACTCTTGACACCAAGGGAGATTTTTGTGTTCCTAAGATAACTACATCTAAAGGAAGTTGTAATATCCAAAAGGAGAATACGATATACTTCACTCCATAGAACTTACGACAAGATACTCACAATAAATCTAAGTACAAATCGAGAATATGTAGAAAGAGTGAGCATTTATTATATTGGATATGATTCAGTTACACAAGTACAAGATATAGGTAGATCTAGCCAAGAAAATGAGCTAGGATCACCCTGAGAATATGTGTGAAGTAGGTACAGCGTAATTGTTGAGGCTCTACAGCAAATACTACATTGTCTCTTCAGCAGAATATAAACATATGGTTGCAGGCTGAAAAGTACGGATCGACCTTCAGCTGGAGCTCGAGATGATGCAGGTCAAAGATCTAGCAGCTAATGTGATGGATTCAGAGATAACCCGAAACCATTCCCGGATCTGCAACTTTGGAAAATCACCTCACAGGATTTAATCATGATTCTTTGAAATATAGATGCGAAGAAATTTGGATCTAACAAGCCTTAGTTGTAATATGATATCGAGATTAGATCTATGCTTGAAGGGCTGATCCCTTCCTTATATATATGAGCTAGAAGCTCTAGATCTAGCTTCTCAATCCTCCAAAAGATGATTGTAGTACAGCTGTGACACAATTTGCCTCTATTTGCATTTTAAGGAACGAAAGACCTTTCTCTTGAAAAATCTTGTGATAAACTTGAGGGATGATGGTAATACTGATGGCAATGTGAAGGAATGATCCTTCACTGGATTGCTCGCTGAAGTACTAGCAACTTCCTTCCTCCTTTTAGATCCGCAATATGGACAACGTTATTCCTAAAGGGAATACTGCTACTAGGAGGTCAATAAATTTTGGCCTGATGCCAGATATGTAATGTGGCTCTGGGAGTGATGATATATAAGCCCAAGTGATGGGAATAATCTCTCACCTTGTTCTCCAGCTGAAGTACCGAAGACAACTTCCACCTTCCAAACTGATCTTCAGAAATCTGCAAATTTCTGAAGATGAATGTTCTGTAGAAAGTAGAAAAAAGGAAATGGCACTTAAAGCTTGATGTATAATGAAGCAAAATACTCTAAGAAATAGGTGGGATTCCCACCTGGGAACACCTGTGTTAAATATCACCTGCAATCTCTGCTAAACAGCCCAAGAATGTAGTGGAATGTCACTTGAAAATTATAGATCTAAAAGATCATACATCAAATAATCCAAGATGCCTTTCACCTTTGCCTTCATCTCCTTTATAATGTTTGAGCCATCCCAAGCCTTGGCCCTAATCTCAACTGTGCAGTCTCATGTGGACAAGATCCTCCAAGTGGGACTGCGCTGTTTGACCAAATCAACCAAACAATCTAGGTGCAATGTACACCTCCTCCATAATGTGTGCTTCATTTGCACATGATCCTCCATCACTTGATCATTAATGCTCAATGATCCTTTGTTTGACATCTTCAAGATCTTAGTTGACTGAATCAACCCTCCATGATCTTTCTCATTAAATGAGACATGATCTCCAATCTCATTCACATTAGTAGTTGCTCAACTACCTCTTTTGCAGATCTAGGCTAAATTAATCCACATTCACACATACAAAGTGGATATTTATTCTTATTGAGGATTGTGGGTCCCTCCACCCTTTTATTTACTTAATTCATTAAGAAAATCAAGGACTCTAATATTCCAAATATGATGTGAAAATTTGGGATTATTATAGTCCCCCCACACCCCTCCCCCTCCCCACCACCACCCCCCCGCCAAAATTTTGCTTGTCCTCAAGCAACTCCAAAAGTAGATGCAAATCCATCTATTCCCCTCCAAATGGCATCCACATAAGGAAGGCTTCCTCCATTTGCTGCAATAGGTTATGCATGTTTGGTTCCAAAGTTGTCTTTTAAAAACATAAAGAATGACCTCCAACTGTTTGGTTAGATGTCCTCCTTCCATCATGAAGTACCAAGTGACAACCATATGATGTCCAACATCATCATCAATACATGAGGTGCATACAATAAGGTGGTTCTCTTCACAAAGGAAAAGCTCCATCACACAATACATATCTTTATCCCATGTTTTATGAATTAGATTGAGCATTGAGATGCTCTCATACTTAGCCCTATTGGCCTTGTTGGATCCAAACTTCATCATTCCAAAGTTATGCAAAAGAAGAAGGGAAGAAGTAACATGGGTAGACAATGATGTCAAACCATATTCTCCTCACAATAACCACTAGAGTAAGGCCCTTTGCTGCCATCCTACATCTCCTCCATGTAAGATGGACAAGCCAAACTCCCCCAAAATCAACCCAAGCAACAAGAGATATTGCTGCTTTCTCCTTTCCTCATGTGCATCATGAAGCAAAAGCATACTAATGGACATATGAGATGTCACATCAGCCCAATACAAAGAAACATCATTAATGCACATCATGAGATCATTATGCCAAATTTTACACAATACAAACACATAGACATAGGAGATGTCATGTGGTGGCCAACCTCTCTCAAGTGAAACCGAAATGAACATGCTTTGCTCTGCTGCAATTTATCATTGAAAAACAAGGCATGATTCAGAAAATGATGAGCTATTGGGTGGTATCCATACTCACACAAGAGAAGCCAGCGCAGCCATGCCTCCTTCTTCATTTTATGTTGACACCTAATCCTATGGATGGGTGTGCACATGTATTTTTGTATATTATTTATTATTAGGAAATAAGGAAGGCCAAGAGTCATTGGGAGATGAATCCCAATAGCCTCACCTCCCATCTATAAGAGCATGTACATTCTTCAGCTAATACACATTGCAGTTTTGAGGAGTTACCTCCTGGTTTGACATGGTATCAGAGCCAGCCCCACATTTGGCATTTCTGCCCTGTGGTGTAACTCCCTACCCTTTGCTCAGTCAATATTTTTAATGTTTTTGCTGCTCATTAATTGCTAGACTGTTATTCTGCATTTTTTTTCCCTATTTAGCACTGACATTTGCAGCTCCAGCTCCTGCAAACTGCAGGCTCTGTCAATCTGCAAATTGCAGGCTCTGCCATTCCAGCAGTCCTGCAACTCTGTCTTCTGCAGATTCAAGTTCAAATTTTTTTATGTAACGCCCCTTTGGGCCTCCTCCGCTCTCCCAACGCCTTACCTACCCTACGCCCTCTCCCTCATTTCAACGCACACTCTCCCTCACCACTCTGCGCCCTGTCCATTCAACTCTGAGCTACCCTCTCTGCATCTAACTCACGGCCTAGCGCTCCTCCCTACCGCTCCACATAACCCACCACTTCTGCGCAGACTCCTCACTCCATACAACGCTGCTCCAAACAACAGTCAACCCTTATCACTCCAGTGGCCTCACATCCACACTGCAATACGACCCTGCATTTTAATAATCCCTAAATCCCGTACGCTCGACCACTCTGCAACTTTCAACGCCGGCCACCCCTCACGCATACACTAACCATGCGACCTGCGCTCCATTTAATACAGCGTTCCATATTATATAACGATGTCTGCACGTTCATATAATCAACACTGTTTCACGTTTAAATGCTGCGTCTATTTCATATTTGAACGCTGTGGCATTGATATATTGTATTTGTTTTAATACCATTGTGAATCGATTGTGGTCCGCCCCTCTCATATAACATTTACGCTGCCACCTTTACAGCGCTGTCACCTTATTCCACCCCTCCCACCATGTAATACAGCCCTCCTCTAATATGTAATACTACCTCCCATATAATTTGTATTACGCCCTTTTCAATACATTTGTATACACCGCCCCTCCATCATATGTACGCCCCTCATTCAATATCAACGTTGTCCATAATAGCGCCGTCAATACACAATACCACTTCTTACATTCATAATACCACTCCACCATTCATAACCCCGTACTCTCCCCAACCATTCCATATCGACCTATATACATTTTTTTTTCCCCAAACCAAAAAAAAAAAATACATTTTTTTTATGCAGATGTAGTTTATAGCAAAGAGTCCTTTTTTAAAATTCAGTCTCCAGCAAAAATTTTTTGAGCAGATTTAGTTTCCAGAAAGAGTTTTTAAACTCAGAAAATTTTTTCCAGCTTTTGAGCAGATTTAGTTTCCAGAAAGAGTTTTTAAACTCAGAAAATTTTTTCCAGCAAGAGTTTTTGCCCCTTTATTTGAAATATTTCAAGAGTTCGAAGTTTTTATAGCAGAATTTGTTTCCTCTTCAGAAGATTTTTTCCAGCAGTCTAATGCATTCTCTCATCTCAATTGTTGGGATAGTTCTCTCCGGCAAAGAGAACTATCTTGAATGGTCACGGAAGATTAAACACACACTCATTTTTAATGAGCTGTGGAAAGGAATCTGTGAAGGACAAGCAGAAAATCCACCAGAGAAGCCCACTTCAGACAAAGAGCTTGCCATTTGGGAAAACAAGAACTGCAAGGCCTATGCCTTGATTGCAGCCTCAGTAAGTGAAGAGGTGAGTCGTCATATTTCATCATTCTCAAATGCCTATGAAGCCTTGAAGAAACTAAAAGAACTCTATGACTCACATTCAGAATTAGAAAATGTTCAATTGATGATTAAGTTGTTCAGTCTTGAAATGAAGAATGATGATCCCCTTGCTTTAGCTTCAGAAGTAAGATCTATAATGCATGACATCGAAAGCACCGGTGTAAAAATGGACATACCTCTCATAGCATATGTTAAGGCATTATATCCGACGTACTCACATTATCTTGAGTCTTTGCAAGCAAGTGGAAACCTTGAGCATATCACCTTTGATAAACTTGAGAAAAAGTTTGCAGAAAGAGAGAAAGCTTTTGGGAAGATGACGGTCCCTTCATCTTCCGAAGAGGCTGCATACTTGGCACATAGAGAAAAGAGTCATACTCCAGATTCATCTAGAGGAAGAGGTGGCAGAAGAGGAAGAGGAAGAAGGAACTTCACAGAAAGGGGGGGCAGACAAGCTGACAAATCCAATCTTCATTGCACACGGTGCAATAGAGATGGACATGATGCATCCAAATGCAGAACACCATGGAACAAAATTGAGCAGCACAGAAATCAAGACAAAGGTAAAACCAATGACAAAGACACAGGTAAAGCACCTGAATCCGCTCACTATGTTCTAGCACATTGTAACAATGGAGTAACTGAAAACCTCTTTGATGTTTCATTTACTTCATGGAGAGATGATTGGTTGCTAGATTCAGGAGCAACATGTCACATGACATTTAGAAAAGATTTTTTTGAAGATTTCACTGACAAAGTTGATGGAGCGGTATATTTCGCAGATAAATCCAAACTCAAGCCATCAGGGCTTGGCACAGTCAGGCTTAAACTGCCTGGTCTTCCTGATCATATCCTACATGAGGTTCTATACCTCCCGGAGTTGAAGAGAAACTTGCTGTCCCTGATCGAAATCCGGCAGCAAGGACACTCATTTCACTTGTTTGATGGCAAGGCAGAGGTCAGATCAGCATCAGATCACTCACTTGTCATGGAGGGAATAGAAGAAGGGAGACTTTTGAAGCTGAAAGGTTCATCTGCTCATGCTCAAAACTTTGCATTCAGCTCACATCATGATGAAGGTACATTTCCATCAAGTCTTTTATGGCATGCTAGATTTGGACACTTAAATTATGACAGCCTTCGTTTGTTGAAGAAAAATGGTGTTGATGGACTACCTACAATTCCTAGAAAACCTAAGGAATGTGATGCTTGTATTCTAGGAAAGCATAGAAAACAGCCATTTCATGATTCACACTCTAGAGCACATAGAAAACTTGAACTTGTTCATTCAGATTTATGTGGCCCTATGCCTATTGCTTCTGCAAATGGAAACAAATACATGATGACATTTATTGATGACTACACCAGAATGTGTTGGATTTACTTACTGAAGAATAAGTCTGATGCTTTTCAAACTTTCAAAAATTTTCATGCATGGATTGAAAATGATGCACAAACACATATTGGCTCTCTACGCACTGATAATGGAAAAGAATACACCTCAAATGAATTTGAAAATTATCTTCGTCAACATGGAATCAAACATCAAACAACAGTGCCATATAATCCACAACAGAACGGTGTAGCTGAAAGAATGAACAGAACCATTTTAAATATGGTCCGCTCCATGTTATTTTTCAAGAATGTAAAATTGATGTTTTGGGCTGATGCAGTTCTATGTGCTGTTTACATAAAGAATAGGTGTCCTTCAAGTTCAATTAGAAAAAAAAACTCCTTTTGAAATGTGGCATGGCCACATTCCTTCGGTAAAGCATTTCAGGGTCTTTGGGTCCACCTGTTATGCCTTGATACCCAAGGGTCAAAGGAACAAACTTGGTGCTAGAAGCAGAAAATGTATCTTCTTGGGGTACTCCAATACCTCCAAAGGATATCGTCTCTATGATGAAGCAAATAGGAAGTTTGTGATAGCAAGATATGTCATATTTCTTGAATCCTCCAAGAGTGACAAGGTTGTTGAGCGGCAACTTGATCGCCTGGACAGATTCACACATGCAAAGTCTTTCCAAGAATTTGATAATGTGATTCCACACCTTGAAGGGGGGATTCCGATATTGAATCAAACTGTGGAATCATTTCCTGAACCACACTCTCCCCCACATGAAGAAACAACCACAGATGACACATTGGATGATGTGATTGGCAGAATTTGGAGATTGAATCTTGAATCAATCCCAACTCAGTCAAGTGACCAGCCTGGGCCATCTCAGAAAGGTCCCCCCAAATGGCTGACAAAGACACTGGAGGATGTTCATCCTGATGAGGTTGGAAAAACAGGAACAAGAAGTTCCACTCAAGAAATTGAAGGTGATGTAGATAATTCTGATTCCCCTGTTGATATGGATATTGCTTATAACTGTGAATTGAGTTTGTCTACAGATCATGAACCAACTTCCTTGAAAGAAGCCGCTTCTCATGATGAATGGAAAGAAGCGATGCAGAAGGAGTATGATGCCTTGATAAAGAATGGCACTTGGAAGCTGGTTGATCCGCCTTTGGGAACGAAACCAATTGGCTGTAAGTGGGTCTACAAGAACAAGTACAAAGAAGACGGCTCACTTGACAAGCACAAGGCCAGGCTTGTGGCAAAAGGATTCGCACAGAAGGAAGGAATCGATTATGAAGAAACGTTTGCTCCCACAGCAAAATGGACCACCATCCGGACTCTCTTTGCCTTAGCAGCTCAGAGTGGATGGAAAGTTCATCAGATGGATGTAAAAACAGCGTTCTTGAATGGAGATCTGAAGGAGAAAGTTTATATGTCCCAGCGAGAAGGATTTGTGATAAAGGGTCAAGAACACAAAGTTTGCAAACTTGTGAAATCCTTGTATGGCCTCAAGCAAGCACCACGAGCCTGGTATGAAAAGTTGACCGAGCATCTTCTGAAACTTGATTTCAAACACTTTGATCTTGATGATGCAACTTTGTTTGTTAAGAAAGTTGGAAAAACAGTTGTATATCTTGTGGTATATGTAGATGATCTTTTGATAACAGGAAATAATGAGAGCTATATTGCATCCATGAAGAAAGAGTTGAAGAAAGGTTTTGAAATGACTGATTTGGGTCATGTTCATTACTATTTGGGTATTGAAGTAATTCAACATCCTAAATTCATATTTCTTTCTCAGAAGAAGTACATTGGAGATCTCTTGAACAAATTTGGCATGGATGACTGTAAAACCTTAAGCACTCCAATGGAACAAAACTTGAAGCTCACATCTATTGAAGGGAAGGAATTTGAGGATGCAACTAAGTATAGACGGCTTGTAGGAAGTCTTATCTATCTGACCACCACCAGACCTGACATTTCATTTGCTGTTGGAATCCTCTCAAGGTTCATGCAAAAACCTTGTGAAGGACATTGGTCTGCTGCAAAAAGAGTGTTAAGGTACTTGAAGGGGACTCGAGACTTTGGACTCAAATATACACAGGTAGGCGACTTCAGCTTGATCGGATACTTTGATTCAGACTTTGATGGCGACAAAGAAACAGGGGTGTCTACTACAGGTTACACCATGAGTCTTGGATCAGGAGCTGTCTCATGGAGATCACGCAAACAGTCAGTTCCAGCAGATTTCACGACCGAGGCAGAATATGTGGCAGCAGTTGAAGCAACAAAGGAAATTGTGTGGCTCCGGAAAATCCTGGAAGATTTGCAGATGAAACAAATGTAGTCCACACCACTCATGATCGACAACACTTCTGCAATAAAGTTGGCCAAGAACCCAAAGTTCCATGATCGAACAAAGCACATCAATACAAAGTACCACCTAATTCGACATCATGTTCGTGCCTTTGGAGAGTGACAAAAATCTCTCAATGGAAACCAGCGTAACCAAGCATGCTGGCCCATAAAAATCTGCAAGTGGTTTTGCAACCCCTTGCTTATCATATTCACCCATTCACTCCCATTTGGATGATGAATGAGGTACTGCATAATCATGGCATCCTCCCTTTGTAGAATGCCATCCTTCCCAAACTTTTGAAGAACTTTGCATTTCCTGAGATGTTGAAATGCATCTCTAATGAGATCTCTCAATGATATTCTCTCTCCATCAAAGGCCCTCCAAAACCAAAGAAGTTTTGGATTTGCTGCAAGTAGAAGTTTCTCTTTAAGTAGTGAAAGGCTCATTGAGAAAGGGTCATCTAGAAGGGAGAAAAGGTTTCTCATTTCAAGATGTCTACCATTTGTCATCTTTGCTTCCATTGTTTCATGAGTGAAGCTACCTCCAGAATGCTCCAAGAATGATGAAGCCCTTTCTTTGTCACAACTACTAAGTGACAATGCTGTAGATCTGCAGGGTGATACATGCACTGTCTCAAAGCAAGTTACAACACTAATCTCACAATCAGTCATTGTACATAGGATAATGCCAATCCCATTTTCTGAGACTGTACATCTCAACTCAAAGGGTTGAATGTAGCTCAACAGTGATGAACATGGATAGTTTTCAGTCTCCTCCTTGATTAGATCAAGGGTCCTCTGCGCTGTGAAATTTATTTGCTTCAAATTAGCATTTTTTTCTAAACCTTGGTTATGCATGGATCTTGAAACAATATGTGCTGAAATTTTATGCATAACTTGGATCAACTGATATGTGGGAATCTCTTGACAGAACACAAGTGTTCCTTCAACCGAGACAATAATGTCTCCAACTACTGGTAAGAGTGATATCCTCTTTTCTCCAAGTGTACGAGCGCTGGTATCTTCCTCCTCACCCTCATGCATCTCCTGATCCATGCATGGGACTCCATATGTCAAGAGCTCAAGACTACCTTGCAAAGATGCAAGTGCCTCTTCTCTAGATACAAGTACTTCTGCAGCAGGTGGTGAAAGTAGTGACCTCTTGTCCACAGTGACAAGATTCACTCTCTCTTTTCTATATCAAAATTCTTCCTCAACTTGTGAAAGAAATCTGAATACTTGGTCACCTTTGCGTGCTCTATGTGCCCAAACCACCAATCTTCTGCTTCATCTAAGAGATGAAGTGCTGCAATTTGAACAACCTCTTCTTCAGCCACAAGATGTAGCTTGAAAAATTAATCTAACTCCCTCCTCCAAGCCTTGACATTGCTTGAGGAAGATCCATCAAATGTAGGCAAATATAATCTATTATGCCTCTTTCTTCTATTGCTGCTATAGGATCCTCTTTCTTCTCTAATCTGGAAGAATTGTTGGAGAGTTAGCTTCTCCTTGAAAGCTCTAGACTGTGCTTTGTACTCTTCAAGATATAGACTGAGAGTCTCATGAGTCTCAGGTTCATTCCTTTCTTCACTTCTATACCTCTCACCCTCTTCAAAGAAAGTGGGCATAGTGGATCTATGAGAAGATCTAGGATTCTCCGGTCTTCTTTGCTGCTGATAGGAAGTACTTTCCTCATCACATCTTCTTCTTGGATCTTCTCTCTGTTCTTCCTCCTTCATTTGATAGACCTCCTTGGAGAGATCTTGCATGGATCTAAAGAAAGGAGTGACAGATTTTTCATACTCCATGATAGATCTCATCTATCTGTTCTTCTTTCAATGTAAAAAGATGAAGTGTCCACAAGCTGAGCCAAAGATCATGCTCTGATACCATTGTAATATCCCCAAAAGGGAGAATGCAACAATACTTCACACAATATAAGAACTTACAACAAGATAAACAATAAATCTAAGTACAAATCATAATATGCAGAAAGAGTTGAGCCATTTTATTATATTGGAGATGATTCAGTTACAATAGTACAAGATATAGGTAGATCTATCCAAGAAAATGAGCTAGGATCACCCAAAAAACATGTATAAAGCAGGTAGAACGTAACTGTTGAGGCTCTGCAGCAAATACTGCGCTGCCTCTTCAGCAGAACATAAACATGTGGTTGCAGGCTGAAAATAGAAATGTAGATCTACTCAAAATTGGAGCTATGATGATGCCAAGATTCAAGATCTGGCCAATGTGATGGATTCCCAGGAGAACCCAGAAAGGATTTTCTAGATCTGCAACTTTGGAAAAATCACCTCCCCATGGTTTGATCCTTGATCTGCTTGGAAAGACAGATTTGAAGCTAGATCTGAAGAATATATGGCTGAAATGTGTGCTCAGATCAGATCTATGCTTGAAGGTCTTATCCCTTCCTCAGATCTATGAGCTAGAAGCTCTAGATCTAGCTTCTTAATCCACCAAAAAATGATTGCAGCTGCTGCAACACAATTGCCTCCAAAAACTGCGTTGTGAGGGAAAGAGAGGCCTTTTGCCTGCTGAAATGTGTTGCAATAAAATCCAGGCTGATGGTGAGACTGATGGCAATGTGAGGGGATGATCCTCCACTGGATTACTAGCTGAAGTACTAGCAACTTCCTTCCTCCTTTCAGATCTGCAATATGGACAACGTTATTCCTGAAGGGAATACTGCTGCTAGGAGGTCAATAACTTTTGGCCTGATGCCAGATCTGCAATGTGACTCTGAGAGTGCTAATGTATAAGCCCAAGTGATGGGAATAATCCCTCACCTTGTTCTCCAGCTGAAGTACTGAAGACAACTTCCACCTTCCAAACTGATCTTCAGAAAACTGCAGTTTTCTGAATATGAATAATGTTCTGCAGAAAGTAGAAAAAGGAAATGGCACTTAAAGCCTGATGTATATTGAAGTACAAACCTCTTCCTTAGATATCACTCAAAGAAAGAGGAGGGATTCACGCCCAGGAACACCCTGTGCTAAATAGCACCTGAAATCTCTACTAAATAGCCCAAGAATGCAGTGGAATGTCACTTGAAAATTCCAGATCTAAAAGATCATACATCAAATAATCCAAGATGCCTTTCACCTTTGCCATCATATCCTTTATAATGATTGAGCCCCTTCAAGCCTTGGCCCTAATCTCAATTGCGCAGTCTCATGTGGACAATATCCTCCAAGTGGGACTGTCCTGTTTGACCAAATCAATCAAATAGTCTAGGTGCAATGTACAAATCCTCCATCATGTGTGCTTCATTTGCACATGATCCCCCATCACTTGATCATTAATGCTCAATGATCCTTTATTTGACATCTTCAAGATCTTAGTTGACTGAATCAACCCTCCATGATCTTTCTCATTAAATGAGACATGATCTCCAATCTCATTCACATTAGTAGTTGCTCAACTACCTCTTTTTGCAGATCTAGGCTAAATTAATCCACATTCACACACACAAAGTGGATATTTATTCTTATTGAGGATTGTGGGTCCCTCCACCCTTTTATTTACTTAATTCATTAAGAAAATCAAGGACTCTAATATTCCAAATATGATGTGAAAATTTGGGAATATTACACCCTGACTGCTCACCTTCAACCCCTCCGCCTAACCACTACGCCAACGATGGTGGATTTGTAAAGTCTGCCACCCACTTCAATATAACATCTCATCTTGCACGCAACAAGGAGGGAGGCCAATGGAGCCATGTGTGCCAACGTATGCAGCGGAACTAGGAGCGCCTTGGAACCAACATGTGGAACCCTGAGCACTAAATTTGATGCAGTAGTATTTTATTGTATAGGCGGAACCATGATCATGCCCAGAAATAAGGAGCGGAACCATGAGCCTCGAAATTTCCTAGAGGAGGTAAAATTTCTCTTTGTCAGAATGATATGAAGTTTACAATAATTTTTCTCAGATTTTCGCAAGGAACGTAATGGTGATATCATATTCACCTTTTCAGCAACGGTTTTTCAGATTCCCCGTGGAGGAGAATCTTTAGGAATCTTGAGGGAATATTTCAGATTCCTTGGAGGCCGAAATTCACTGGTGTCAGAATGAGGTCAACTTTATACTCATTATTCACATAATTTCGGAAGGATCTCAATGGTGAGATCAGATTCCTATTTTGAGTGGCAGATTTCTATATTTCCTATGGAGTAGCATCTTTGAGGAATCTAAAAGATTCCTTATGACCTAGATTTCAACAGTGTCATAATTCAACAAATTGACAATCGATTGTACACCTCTCGGAAAAACGAATATGAGGTTGCAGTCATATTTTCCATCAGAGCCTTATATTTTTTGGCCATTTTCTTGCATGGGATGACAGTGCCAGATTTCAGCATGTGGACAGTTGACTTCTTGCCATTCGACGCCACGTTTGCGATGGTGCATTCAGATCTAGTGATTAAGCAACCTATTCTTCAGACAAGAGTAGAGTTGAGGTATATGAAGTGTTGTTTCTATGTAATTCATTGATTATTGTTATAGGATGCTTGATGTATGATGCAAATTCTTCATGTTTATTTGTTTTTGTTGATTCCTACTGATGTAAGATGTAGAATATTTATGTGTATTGATGTGGTATGTATTTATCATGGATGGTGATTTATGTTGTGAGATCCCTTTGTTTCCTTGATGGCAGGATACTCTTTATCACCTTGTGCAAATTTTTTATGCTGATAGGAGGTTTACGATGAGTGAGAGTTCCTTGTAACATAACGTCTCATGGAGAGAATTTTCCACTCATGTTGAGGTATTTTCCTTTTATGAAAAGTCAATAGCATCCATGTACATCATCAGCAGTTGCAACACTGAATGAAGCGTCTAACACCATCGAGACATCGAGGCCCGGAGACGTAGTCCACACTAGACAAACTCCGTTATTAAACCTCTTGCGTTTTTTGTCATATGATTGTTGACATGTTTTCCTCTTAATTATGTCTACATATGTGTTCATTAATGCTTTGATAAAATGTAATTCTAACATATCAGATGAAGAAAAAGGTCCTGGTTAAAAGGGTAGCATAAATTTACTTGGATCAATCTCTCCTTATGAGGAGATTGATGGTGTATTGTTTGCCTCTCTCCTTTAGATGATATTAATGGTATATTATTTTCATCTCTGCAAGAGAGGAGTATGATGGTGTATTATTTTCATCTCTCCCTTTGTGAGACCTGTGGTATGGCTAGGGAGATTTATGGTGTGATCCCTTCCTTGGTTGTTTCGTGAGACCTGTGATTTTGTCAGGAAGGATGAGTCATCTATGTGAGAGATTGGATTGTGTTATGACTATATACCTTTCCTTATGATGAGATTGATCTCTCCCTTCAGTATTTAGTGAGACCTATGAATTTATTGGGGAGATGGATCATGAGAGAGATAATGAAAATTACTTCCCTAGCTAATAGGGCCTATTGAAAAATGCATCTTTGGTCAGTACTCTCATTGGAAATTATAAAAGACAAAAAATATTTTTTTATAATGGATAGGTCGGCCTGTTGGAACAGGGTCCCCTAAAGCTACGAATTTTGTACAATTTTGTATATTTTTGGTACTAATTAGCCTAGCGCAGGGGTTTTGGGGTGGGTGAAAGCCCCAAATGCATTGTAATGGGTCCAAGGGTAGGCCAAGTGTCCGCAAACCATGGTTTGCAAACCACTGGAAGTGTAGGCTAAGTTGATATAAATAGAAGAACATTTTGAGTCTAGAGGAAGGAAAGAATTAAGACTGATGCTAAGTGCGAATTATAAGATATGTTTTGGGTTGCTTGGGTAAGGACTCCTATTGGCTGTGTGCACAGAGATCCTCAGTCCTACTATGTGTTGACCCTGCTGGCTGTGTGCGCAGGCTGTGTTGGATTGTAACTGGATTTTTGGGAGTTAATATATGTAGATATACGTAATATATCTCCGTGTTATCTGATCTGATGTGTTACTGTTGATGCGAACCTTTGGAATCTATTGGAATATAGTTGTGTTATATGTTTATGCTGCGAATGTGTTTGTATTATGGTATGAAGTGTATCTATAATCTGTTATTAATGCGTTATGATATTTTGTGCTAATAACTGCTGATATGCACGTGGATGTGAAGGTATTGACTAGATCTGTGCATGGTAATAGTTCTATTATGTTGAACTATGAATTATAATTTGAACAAAAATGTGAATAGACCTGTCTTGTGCAAACCTAATAGGTTGCGAACATGGATCTGCTTGACTTACCTACTCTCTCTTATGGGGATGAAACCTGGTTCCAACACCCTCCCATACTGCTTCGGGTGAGACTTTGGCCTGCGCAAGCAAGTCACTGCCAAAAGGGCCAGTAGTATAGGGGTTTGTTGGAAAACCTTAACCTCTGAACCTGGGTCAGGACCACTCGAGCCAAAAAATGGGTCCGTTGCCAGAACCGGGAGCATTTTGAGAGAGGGATCGGGTAATGCCAAGGGAACATTGGAGACCTGAGAGGGTAGAAATTGAAGAGTGGTTTGAAAAATAGGTTTGAGAATTTGCTGTAAAAGAGAATCGCAGCACGAAGTTGACAAATGAGAAGTGGAAGAATAAGTACATCTTCACTGAAGTCTACGAAATTTTATTTGTAACATTTGTGAACGAGCTTCAGGAGTGGTTGGAGAGGCTCGTAGATTTCCAGACACATTGGAAGGATGATCAGGTCATGCAGTGGACTCCAAAATTGATCCGGTAGTTGGAAAGATCTGATAATACCATCACTCGTATGGTAGATCACTAGGTGGATAGCATGCTGGGAGGATTTGTGACAAAGTTTGCAGTCAATCAATTCATATCCTATTCTGAGGCAGAGTGGAGGTTCTTCAAAGGTTTTAGAGGTAAGTTTCTAAAGACACTACCATTATTAATCAAGATTTTTATGTGCAAAAAAGGTATTCTATGCAGCCACACCAAGTGAATGACCTCCTATTTGGGTGAAAGCACAATGCGAAGTGGTAAATACTACAGAACTAATCAAGAAAGATAGATATATTTCTACAGTATAGTAAGAGATTCAACTACACATAGCCCTCCAACTACACCAACTTCAAGCCAGCATAGGGGTAAAAAATCACCCATACCTTCGCCTCCATCAAAAGACGATATGACCTCACACATGAATCTACCTACCTTCAAGGGTGTAGGGGATGAAGATATGGATTGGTTCTGGTTTATCGAAGAGTCAGTATGGACTACACAAAATGTGGCTAACGATGCTGTAAAAAGGGCGTAGTTATCTCTCGCTTTCGAATGAAGAGCCCTGGACTGGTATATGAGATACATAGCTTAGCATGCGAATGTGACTATTCAAGTGATTAAGGATTCCATAAAACAGAAGTTCTGGAAACCTAAGTCCTACTCTCAGATAGTGAATGACCTAAAATATTTTAAACAAGGGCCCTCTAAGTCTGAATGGGAGGCTGACCAGCGGCTAAAGTTGGTGATCACTAAGGGGGAATTTCTGTATGATGACAAACATCATAAGGAATGGTTCATTGCTATGTTACTACCTCACCTGTGCATACCTATGGGTCAGCAAGCCATTGAATCACAAGAAAAAGCCTTGGATATTGCTATGAATTTGGAAGTTGCGCCAAGAGATGATGCCTAGTTTGTAGTACAACAGATCCGTAGGCTGTGCATCTCAAAATCTAGAACCTACACAAGGAGCGAGGGAAGGAAGACAACCCAGACATATGGTGCATAAGATGCTGAGTATTGGGGCACACCAAGGATCAGTGCCCTCTATTGACAAATTATATGTAGGCTGGGGGGCCTAGCCCATTAAGTCCCAGAGAAGTTGCGGGACCAAGTGGTCTGACCTTATGGTGCGCTGACTGCCGCGTAATAGGATTGCATGATACCAACCACTAGCCTCGTCTAGCCGCTTATTTTCCAGAGTTGAAGCAACAATGGTGTCGATTTTGCTCATCTGTGAGACATAACGAGCAGAACTATCGGACATATGACCTAATTATTGAATGAGGTAACCTATATCGGATGTAGGCTGACCCTATGACACCTCTATCTCCCTCGAGAAAATGAGGCTCCCCATCCAGGGGAAGAGGAGGAGGGAGGGGTGGAGGCATAGATCAGGGAAGAGGACAATTGATTTGCTATAACTGAGGAGAAGTAGGGAAATTTGCAAGGGACTATCCAAACTCCACAAGACCCTACAGGTATTGTAGACAACTGGATCATGTGATTTAAGACTGCCCAATTATGATCACAAAAATGGAGGAAAAACAGAAGACACTTATGCAAAATGTGCAAAGGGTTAAGGTTGAACCACATGACAAAGGCCCGAGCGTTAATGTCATAACACGCTATGGGATGGATACCGGGGGAGCTGAGGAGAAAGATGCGGCTGAACCTCTTATCCGAAAAGCAGTTGTCAAACAAGAAGGTTTGGACCTATATAAGGAAAAGGTAACCTTTGTTGCAGCCCACAAATACTTCACTAAGGATGAGGCACCTATGCTAAAAGTAAAGACCGCTGATGAAGTTAAACCATTTCTCTAGGCGTGTATGAAGTTGATGTGCAACTAGAAGGTAGTAGAGAATCTGAAAGCATTAATAGAAATCTATGCAGAGAGACCTAACCCACCTCCGAAAGTTAAGGATGTGTACACGTTGTACAAGCATAAGAGATGCACCGGGAGGGAGATGCAACTCACAGCGCAGATTGGTGACTATGAAATGGATCAAGTTATTTTGGACCTGGGATTACATGCGAAAGTATTGATGAAACAAACTTGGCAGTGAATGGGAGAACCTAGGTTGGAATGGTCCACTATCCAGCTGTGCATGGCCAACCAGCAGAAGATTATACCATTGGGGAGACTGTCAAAGATCGTGGTAGATATCGCAGGAGTTAAGGTTCAGGCCGATTTTGAGGTAATTCAGAATGTAGAAGATGTAGACCCCTATCCTACGCTCCTATGATTGGATTGGGCCATAGATATGGGAGGTATCATCAATCTAAAGAAAAGAAGCATGGTGTTTGAAAATGAAGGTACGCGGGTGATAGTAACATTAGACCCTGCAGAAGGAGAAGAGCCAGTTCATGAAGAAGAGGATGTGGATCACATCTATAAGTTAACTACACGGGACAAAGGTTGGATCAATCCTATGGCTGATGGTGTGCTTTGTTGGGAAAAGGACAACGAATGTTTCTTTGACTCCGATGGGGAGATATAAAATTGGTAGAATCGGTTACACGATGTATTTGCACTGCGATGTCTTAAAATCACTAAGAGCTTCTGCTGCATCTCCTGATGGTTCTGGTATTATTAAGGAGTTTTGGCGAGCATTTGAAGCTGAAGTACCATGGGAGAAAAGGCTATAGGCCCTTAATATAGCCATGCATACAACACCTGCAAGGTGGTGGGACACACATAAGGGGGCGTTCCAGTATTGGGAAGAATGTCATGACATGATGATCCTGCGATTTGAACCTCCAACTCACTTGCGCGTCAAGACATTCCTTGGCCCAGGGAACGCACGCGAGCATTTGTTCACCTGGATGGAGAATTGGTGCGACCAGACTCCAGAAGAATGGGTTCACCTGTTTATTCATGCCTTGGGACCAATTCCCACTGCATGGTATTTAGATGCGGAGCTACATCAGCACACCCGCCACTGGGAAACATTGAAGGATGAGTTTGTAGGGACATTTGGGTTAGAAGGTGGAACAAAGGCACTTGAAAAAGCTCTGGAGGATATATATACTTCAGTATTTGATGAATCACGCCCCTACGCAGCACTGGGGGCACCAACATGGGAAATGCAGATGCAGGATACTATCAACTGCCAGAATTTAGCCATAGAGGAGTGCGATGAGGATCTGTGAAATATCTCTATCTCAGAGTTGGAAGGAGAATGTGCAGTGGCTAGACCTCCACTGCAAACTGTCGATGTTACTAAGCCTCTAAAGCTATGAGAAGTCAACATTGGGATGGAGGAGGAACCTAAGTTGGCTAATATTGGGGACTACTGGGATGATGATACAGTAGGCAAAGTTGCAGAACTGCTCCCAGAATATCAAGACTTATTCCCAACAAAGTTTTTGGAGCTTAAGGGGATCACAGGGGACCTAGGGGTCATGTGCATCATGTTAAAACCATATGCATGCCCTGTGAAGCAACAGACTTATTGGTTTAACCCGAAGTATAAACAAAAGGTCAAGGAAGAAATTGACAAGATGCTCGCCACAGGTATCATCGAACCAGTGGAATAGTCAGACTAGGCAAGTCCGATGGTGGTTCAGGAGAAAAAGATGAAGGGAGAGATACGAATCTGTGTGGACTTACACAAATTGAATGATGCCTGTGTGCATGATCCCTTTCCCACATCATTCTCAGATGAAATCCTTGATAGTGTGGGGGGCAAGAAGCGTACTCATTTACACATGGGTTCTCGGGCTACCATCAGATCAATATCGCACCTAAGGAATCGGTCCTTCCTGAGCTCACCCCAGACATGTGTGAGGGGGCCCGATATAAAAAATTGTGGGACTCTAAGGATGCGTAGCGCATTGAGGAAAATCAAGTCTTCTAGGTATTGTTTAAGAGTGGGCTCGCAACAGCTATCAACTCCCGGTCGCGTTTGTCTCCAGCCATCTACGATAAGTATAAAAGCATCACTGCATTCCAGGTGACTATGCATAATGTCCAAATCAAAGGCCGCAAGGATCTTGCATGGGGTTTTCTCCCCTATATGGCTGCTAATGAAGATATTGACCATTTAATTTCGCAATGGCCTCCACATTGGAAGATTGGTTTCAAAACAGGTGCGAAGGGTGCTAAAGGCACGAGAAATACAAAGGTCTCCCCACCCACCGCTACCAAAGATACTAGAGGACTAAGTAAGGATATTAGGAAAGGCATGGAGCCGCCATCGCAGATGGCTGTGCAACAGAAAAATAATACTGGGAAGAGCACTGAACAAGCATCACAGAAGGACTCACAGTCGGATGACGAAACTGAAGAGTTGGATGCTGGGGGTGCTGAATCCCCTCAAGGAACAAAGAGGACTGGTGACCCTGTTAAAGGGCCATGAAAGAAGTAGCACTCTCAATGACCAGAACACGATGACATCGTTACACTGATGGAAGGGGACCTTGAGAAAATTGTGAATGCGGTCACTTTGACTGCAGAGGATAAATGGCTGGCTCTGGAAGAGCAACAGAAAGTTGTGGTTGACACCCTCCAGGATGAGCTCTAGGCCCTGCAATTAAAAACTGAAACCTTGCAGAAAAGTATGATCCAGGTTAGATCAGCCCCAGAAATGAGTAGTGCAATGATCAATACGCCAGAAAGCCGCCTCTTCTCTCTCCTTGGTGCAACCCTCATACTGAGTCCACATGATTTAGGAGTGCAATCCTAGGCTTGCATGAAGGTACAGTTGAATCTCACCTGCCTGCCACATGAACCTTTATAGCTTCTTCACACCTCCATGTTTAAAGAAATCTAACACCGAGATTGTTGAGTTCATCAACAGCTCAATACGGCTGAATAGATCATCGAAGAAAAGTCCGCTGAAGCATCCCAGGCACAGGCTGCCTGTACCCTCATTGTCGTATAGCAGACCGAGCTAAAGAAATTAATCAGTAGACTCTACGCGGATGTTACAGAAGAAATCCTGGCTATGACCACCCCCCAGGCCAAGATTGAGGGGTTGGTCGCAGCATTAAAGGCCTCAAGGATCGACATCCAAGCTGTCAAAACGCATATGGAACAACAAATCACAGACTTGTAGACCAATTTGCAGCTAGAGAAACCACCAGAGGTAGGGGCCCAACGAGTTGCACTGGTTACAGTGGCCACAAATGTGATTACATGACAGATTGCTCAGGGTGCCCAATTACTGGAAACATCTATGTAGTTATGGAACAAGGTGCAACACGACCCTCTCCTGCATGAAATCAACTAGGACCTGCACTAGAAGGAAGAAGCGTTCAAGCAGCTGGAAGCCACTATGCCTATTCTAATTCTTGCTCAATGATTGGCACGAATGCGTACCAGCCACACCATTTAGGATGATATTGACGAACTCTTCTAGAAGAAGAAGACCCTCAACAACCGCCTTAAGCCTGGGGCTAATGAAACCCCCAAGCTCTCTCAGGATGTTGATGTCGCTATTAAACAACCGAACCAAGCTCTGGAGAGCGTCACCGCTACAACAGAAGGATCGACTTCGCAAAAGTTGGTGGATATTACTCAAAACGCTGCTGCTCAGAGTGAAGGAGTGCTACCCCCACTAGTTGAGGCGATCAAGCTGCTGCATGTGCAGGTAATTACCCCATGACCACAGTGACTTGGGACGAGTCACAAGATTGTGTTGGTGGACCGTTGGAACAGGGTCCTCTAAAGCTACGAATTTTGTACAATTTTGCATATTTTTGGTACTAATTAGCCTAGCGCAAGGTTTTTGGGGTGGGTCAAAGCCTCGAATGCATTGTAATGGGTCCAAGGGTAGGCCAAGTGTCCGCAAACCATGGTTTGCGAACCACTGGAAGCATAGGCTAAGTCGATATAAATAGATGAAAATTTTGAGTCTAGAGGAAGGAAAGAATTAAGAGTGATTCTAAGTGTGAATTGTTAGATCTATTTTGGGTTGTTTGGGTAAGGACTCCTACTGGCTGTGTGCACGGAGATCCTTATTCCTACTGTGTGCGAACCCTGCTGGCTGTGTGCGCAAGCTGTTTTGGATTGTAACTGGGTTTTTGGATGTTAATATATGTGGGTATAGTTAAGATATCTATGTGTTATCTGATCTGATGTGTTACTGTTCATGAGAATCTTTGGAATATGTTGGAATACATTTGTGTTATCTGTTTATGCTGCGAATCTATCTGTGTTATGGTATGAAGTCTATCCGTAATCTGTTATTGATGCATTATGATATTGTGTGCTAATAACTACTGATATGCATGTGGATGCGAAGGTATTGACTAGATATTTACATGGTAATAGCTCTGTTATTTTGAACTGCATATTATACTGTTAACAAAACTACGAATAGACCTGTCTTGTGCGAAATTGATAGGTTGAAAACATGGA
>JAXQQM020065085.1:0-62890 GCA_034641835.2 Pinus albicaulis | reverse complement strand
GTAGGGAGGAATGATCCAGGTGGATTAAACAGGTACAAGTACAAATGGCTTGAGTACAAGGCTCAAAAATCAAAGTGTTCAAAAATCTCTCGAACTAAGTTCAAGTTGTAGATCTCATCATTCTCAATCCAACGGTGCAGACAACACTCAATTCTGAGTCCGTATGAAGGAGTTAGGAGCAGTCAAAGTTCAGAGGTTGACTTGGTGATGTGGCAGACTAAGGAGGAAACAATTTTGCTGAAACCCAACCACTAGATTTCGGCCAACCTGGCCAGATTCTGGGCGAATTTTTGGGACCGTTAATTGCACTCCTTGGCCTTTCAATCCATGTCTCAAACACCCACTGCTTCTAAATAATAATAAAATAATATATATATATATATATATATATATATATATATATATATATATATATATATATATATATATATATATATATATATATATATGTATATATATATATATATATATATATATATATATATGTATATATATATATATGTATAGATATTAAGGGTGGTGGGCCACCAACCCTGCCACCCCATCCAAATCCGAAATTCTAGGTTAAAAGTAAGTGGTTGGGGGGCGGGTGGTCAACCCCGCCACCTCGCGGTCCCCACTTATCGCAAGTGCAACGTGTATACAAATGGTGGGCGAGGGTGTAACCACACCGGACCCATGTAAAACTTCAACGCTCAAGCGGAAGCTGGCGAGAGTTTTGGGGGGGGGGGGGGCGCCCAAGTGGACTCGACCCCCACGTGTCTCAAGTCAAACGATGCGGATTTTAAAACAAGGAAAATGTAGGTTTTTAAACAGACTTCAGCCTTTTAATGGAGGGGTCGGGATTTGAACACCCGACCTCCTCCCAAACAACCAGGTCTTTAACCAATCCGCCTAACCACATTCTTGGGAAGTTCGCCAATGTTTCAACATATAAACCTTCATTTTGCAGTGCGCAGGAGGACAGATAGGAGCGGGCATGGAAAACGAGGCAGTGGAACCTTGAGCAGTGTGTAGGAGGGGGCGGAACCATGATTTGAGCCATTTTTCCATAGGGGCCATATTTTCACTTTGTCTAATTGCGGCAAGTTTTATATGGATTCTGCACTACTCAACGCCACAAATCCAACGATGCTACCCATTTCGTCATCATAGGTCTAAAATTTTCGACCAATTTCAGATTGGGCAGGTATAAGGGTGTAATTCCTCATTTTGTGCTTGTACTTTCATTTTGCCATTTAATGAAAGCAGGGCCTCCCCACTATTTGAGCAGGGCCCAGAGACGTAGTCCCTCCTGGACGAACTCCGATATCAACTCTTGTGTCTTCATGCATGATGTTAATTGCTTCTCTCTTTTTTCGCTTATTCCTTTAAAGTTTCTTGTTTAAAGCTACAATTTTCACATGTTAATTCTTTTATACATCTCAAACAAAAGATTTTGGATCACTAGTTATGATCCTAATGTTTGAATGATATGTACATGTTTATCATGTTGGCTAAAATATTATGTTGGTTTTGTGTAATGTGAATTCTTGAAAATTTTGGAATGTGATTCCTGTAATCACTACAAGAACGTTGGATTCTTGTAATCGCTAGAGGAATGTTGGATTCCTGTAATCGCTAGAGGAACGTTGGATTCTTGTATAATTCCTTGAATAATTATTGAATTTCTTGTAAGCATTATGTGAAGTCAAATATCTGTGTGTTCCTCTCATTAAATTGATCAGTAAGGCCTGTTGGTCATTTTCTATTTATTGCTCTGTGTATGTGATTTGATTGAGTATAAGAAAAATGTCTTTATGTTGTGCGAGGGAGCTACTCAAGTCTCCTATGATTATGAAGAAATTCACTTGAATGCATGTTCACTGAGTGTATCCATCCGTGCATGTTATTTTTCCAAGTTTCATCATTAAAAATCATGTGCATATTTCGGTGAGTTTAGTTGAATATCATGGTGCTTGCATCAAAACCAAGAAGGAATAAAAAAAGTTTCTAATTGTAAAAGTTTGCAAAACAAGTCTAAGCCACCAGTGGGACTTATTGGTCAGGGGCTGTGTTGATGGGGAAAAATGTCCCACCAATAATTAAGGGGTCTCTCTAATTTGAAGTTCAAATAAGACTTCACACCATTTTGGATAAGAGCCCCATCTGGTATGTGGGTCATGTTACCAATCAAAATAGTAGGGGTCCTAGGAGGGGATACTATAGAGCAACTACTAGGGCAAGGGGAAATAATGGAGAAATAACCCAATGTCACCTCAAATAGAGCTCCCTGCTTTTAATAGAATTTAACTGATGGGATGAGACATGGTATAAGGGGAATCACTAGGAAGAATATATCTATGAATGGGAAGAGAGTGATTCCCGAGGCCTATTCACAAGAGAGGCTCAATTAGATAACTTGCTTGCTTCGAAAGCAAAGTGATGGGCTCTCTAGGAAGGACTAAAAGGATTCTTGAGTCTAGGTTTGGAGGATATGCCTTAACAAGGGGCTTCCTAGACATAAGGATCCTTACGAATAAGAGGCTTCTATGTAATATTTGTGGAATTGGAGTTACAAATTTGCAGGACCACAGAGAGTCAAGTGGACACAAAACTAGGTCAAGGGCATGGATTTGATCACCCAATGAGGGGCTTGACCTAATTAGGCTGGGGAATAGGATCATAGGATTGATTTTATTTTTTATATTTGAATGCAATGATCCTAATGAGGAGACTAACCGAAGTCTATATAGGGAAAGAATTTGTCTTGTGGATAGGGCTTGCTATATCTCGGGATTCCATCGTCGGATTTGCTTCAAACTTGGAGGACCTCTAGATAAAACCCCAACACAATAGTGGAACTAAAATCAATGTGATTGGATGGTTAGAATGGAACACGATTGATTTCCTAGGAGGCCTATTAGGTTTAATCCTAGAAATAGAAGGAGAAGGTGTGAAAAATAATCGTTTAAGTGACCACCAATAGTTGGATCAGTGCCTTGCCTTTGGGAGAGATGGAGTCAAGGTGAATTTAAAAAATATAAACCTATAGGAACATTCATTCGTTATACATGACACATGTAATATATGAAATACTATGATAGATCAAAAATTCCAAAAATTCACATAAATTAGAGGCAATTTTAGACCTAGATAGCGAAAATCCCAACAACATTCACGTGACAAGATAAAAGTAAATAACAAACATGAAAAGAGCACTTACATGTACAATGAGTATATATAATCATCAAATCAAGACAAAAATTGAAGCTCCAAGATCAAGAGATAATATCCATACATCAAAATTCATCCATGAAACCAAACTCTTCTTCCAAAAGGGAATGCAAAATTCTCACAAGTGCTACTAAACCCAAACAAGTGATGATGAGAGAAATGAATCACCTCTCATCAATTTATATGATCTCTAAAGAGTTCGATTTGCCTAATTAGGCCTAATTAAGCCCCAAATAATAAAATAATCTACAATTATAACATCCCTTGATGACAAGCCCACCAATATAGCTCATTAACATAAAATAAGCCTCTGAAGAGGGCATAATAATCAACACAATGAGTTTTTGGGCCATTAATAAGGCCTAAAGAAGTCCAAAGTGTGCTACGATGAGAGAATGGACTCCAAACACAATGGACAAGGGGTTGGCCCCTTGTTTCCCAAGTAAGTCACATGTGGTGCTTGCAAGTGGGCGTGGGAGCACAATGACATCCTCATGGGTCTCCAAGTGTACCGTGTTGAAAATGCAACAAGAACTTCTCAGTTTGACCTTGCCTTGGTCAAACTAGAGAAAATTCGAATTTCCACATCAACATAATCTTGGAGGTAGTTAAATGAGGCGACATGGCTCTTGTCACTCAGTTAACCTAGTAAATTCGAGTTGGGGAAGCTTGAGTTCAATTATGTATGATTGATTGCTAATTTGTAGTAATATATTTCAGTTAAGTTTAGTTATTGGCAGTTAAACTAGTTCCAATTGTTGGAGAAACTAGTGGAAGGTCAAGTTGTGCAGTGTAACTTCAATCAAACTCAGTGGTCATCTAGTTAACTGATCAATAAACCAAAAATAACTATTGGATGCAGAGAATTCGAGTTCACCAATTGAGATGGAGATTCTAAGGCAGTGTTATATCAGTTGTAGACTAGTCCCATGTTTACAGGTGGTGCATACAGTCAAAGGATGGGCCTGCTGGAATTTCGTAATCTAATTGAGGAATTTCCATAAAAAATAAGGGCCAATTCCTCAAGGAAAAATGCAAGGAAATAAGAGCCCAGAGGCTTGAAAAATTGGCTAAGTATTTACCAGGTTTAGTCAGTCAGGCAGAGAGATAGACTATACTTTTGTAGGTTGTGCTTAGTCTTGAGCAAGTGTTGCATTTCATCTCTATTCTTTGATTAATACAATATAGATAATAAGGGGTTTTGAGCATTTACTTTCCCGTAGATAAAGATATGTGCATGTATGTTGTTTCCTTTTTCATGTTGATGTTATATGTTCTCGATCGTGAATTAGCTTCCACAAATTATTAGAGTACCTTCTAGTCTTGAGATTTAGTAAATTTCATGAGAAATTTAGAATCTAAAACATAATTTTACAGATCGATAATGCCTATAACGGCTTCGATGATGACATAATCCCTCCCTTTATCTTCTGTAGTGAGACACATCCTCATCTCGACCCTGGAACATCTGCCAAGTGTATGGTTCAAGTGCGGAGCCGACTGGGCACGGTGGTATAGGTGTATCATCCTCATCCAAAAGGTGGAACACAAGAAATCACTGAATGGTGTTTGGGTTCCATGAATTACTCTCTATTATGGTGGAGTCCCATGGATCTCAACGCTCACCCTACAAGTTCCCATGTGGCCCTCTGGAGGGCTTGGACCTCGCATAAGATCCAAAGAGTCCCCTTGACCTCCAATACAACAAATCATTATAGTAATCAAGTAAAAGATCTTAAAAATCATGGAATCAAGTGGGCACTTCATGGTGGCATGCCCTTATATAATGGGATTTGGTATGTACAGGTGTCTCTGAGCTCAATAAGGGGGTTAAACAAGGACCCTATTAGGTGGTTTCAACCTTTAAAGGGAGTGACATGTCCATGGTACATCCATCAATTGGTAGGTGTTATGTGATATAATGATGGAATGGAGTAGGGATCATGGGAATGATCCACGCAAAATTTCATGGTACAAGGGTAGCTACAATGAGGGAAGCCCACACTTGGGTATATGAGTGTAGTAGGGAGAAAATAGTGGTACATGAGTTACCTTGACCTTTGTTTTTCCACCTTTCTTCATATGCATTTTTCCATTGACTTAATTTTATTCATAACTGCTAGAGGCTCTAGGGGATGAGAGGCAGTAGGTACCCCATTTTAAGGTGGGGCATTTCATTTCCCACCACGGGTTAGGGAAATCATGGGCTCCTTAATGTGGAGGGGGCTCATTTAGGGCCCATAGGAACCATGGTGATGGCCATAAATAAGGGGTAGAGCTCATGTTTGGATTTTTCCCACGTGCTAAATTTGTATGTCCTAACCACATTTTGCATTTTGTGGTACATTTCCTGTTGAGAGTGGCCAAATTATGCTTTTTATTTTCTTTTTATTTGCATCAACCTTCGAAAATTGTTCCAATCCAAACCCAAAGTGTGGACAAGGGTAGGGGGGAGGCTAACCCTATGTGGACCCAGTGGACACATGTGGATCTAGATGGGAAAAGTGATGAATGGGGTTAAAATGTGTGGAAGGAAATGATGTATATGTTTTCGGGAAGCAAGACAACGCAAAAAAAATCGGTATTTCGCATGTAGTGCCATCCCTAAGGCTAATGACCAGTATAGGAGATCCCACGAAACTAGGGTACAAGGCTAACCACCAAATCATATGAGATAAGAGTACAAACCTAGCCCACTCTTTTTGTTGAATCCCCCCACCAATCCATGCCTAAAAGTGTCCATGATAAGTAAGCCAAATTACTCAACTACACCAATGAAAAAACATACCTTCGGGGTCGGGAGGCCCACCTTCAAACATAAGATCATAAAAAATGGGCGAGGGACCGCATGGCTGGCTTAGGTGGCAAAGATAGTCGCACATCGAGCTATCTGGTGGTTACAAGGGGCTATTAGCTTCCGGATGAGGACCATTTAGGAGAACATTTTCTCTTATAGATACTTCCCACAGGTGGTGGGTAACATCTGGCTCCAACTAGAACATGAACTCTCATAAGAGTGCACGAACGGAATCGAACGAGAGGTCATGAGAACACCAACAATATCGTGGGACCACAGACCTATTACCTGCACAAATCAATGACAAAGAATACAAGGCAACATGTTTTTGAGGTGTCTTATGTTTAACCATGCTTAGTTTTAGGCCATTAAATCAACAAGAAAATAAATTTATGCAATTTTAATCTAAATGCATCTTCATCTATCATGATAATATCATATGATGTTAGTTATAATGAGAAAATGAGCATGAAATGAATCCTACCCTAACATGCATATGATACAATGTCAATTTATAAGTATAATCATAGATCTAATGAAACCAACATGTCAATTGATTAGTACAAAAACATGTGCTTCTATGATTATTTATGTAATAGATAAAAAAAACACAAATGGGAAGAGGAGTATGAGGGATTTCGAAGGCAAGAAGTGGGAAAATAAGAGACCCATATGCCATAGAAAAGAAACATGGAAGAAGGTGTTGGAACTAGGACTAATGTGTTGTCCTTGATGGAAACCTTCTTGATGAGTTGTATTTTGATGGTAACCTGATTGATGAATATGTCAACATGATGATAACAGGATGTGTCTAGAAGGTAGTACACACGTAACAAAAATTTTAGACAAAGGAATATCTATTCAGAGACAGAGGAATAATGAAGGTGATTTTTTTTCAGAAGTACACGTTGGTTATGTGAAGAAAAGGCACGTACATATGTAAGTATGGAGAAGAGGAAGTGCATATAGTTTCTACACTATGATATCCTAAATAGCAAGGGTCTTTACCATGGTATTAACACATAGTAATGAGCATGTCAATGGATATTTGATCTTGTCCAGGAATACCATCGACCTTACTATATATATATATATATATATATATATATATATATATATATATATATATATATATATATATATATATAAACCATAAAAATAGTAAGAATAAGTTTTTTTTCACACCTAAAAATATATTTAGAGTTAATACTCTCAAAGCAAGAAACACAAAGAGCGTGGCTGCCTTACATTTGAGCAACCCAGTATTAACAGTAAACTAGGCCCATGGCCTTACAAACATGATTCTTGGGTGTTGGCCATGGAAACCAGTGCCAATGGTTATTTATGACACAAAATTAACAAAAAACATTGAAACATAAAACTTCATGGTGATGGAATAGGAGAAGCTGCTGGCGGCATAGCAAAGAAACCTACATGGTTGTGGATGTGGCAGTCAATGTGTTCTACCTGAATTTTTAGAACTCGGAGGTGGTCATGGCAACGTCTCAGCTGATGTCGAAGACTCTCCAGAGCGTCTAGAGTTTCAGTCTGCATGTGCTGTATGTCATTGATATAGGCAATTAGCTTATTGCATTCTTCATACCTTTGCTCCCACATGTTGTCCAAGTTGAGCTAGATGTGTTGGAGCTGGGCTGAGATCACATCTAGTGTGATTGGAGCTTAAACTTGGCCTTGAGAGAGAGAGGGAGAAACTACCATGGCTCCCACCAAATGTTGGCTCTCCGTTGATTCTGAGTCAGAACTCGACTCCCCGTTTGGTCTTCATTCTTCCATTGGGTGACTGAGGGCACCTTTGCGAGCTTTGCCTCGTTGCCTTAGCATACAAAATCCATAGCCACCCCGCTTTCCCACATGCTGATACAACCCATGTCTCCATCGAATAACGTTCTTTGTCCCAGATTTTCGATGTTGAGACCCTTCTCGTTATCCCTGTCGCTGGTAGCCTCCGGCGTGCTTGCAGCCTCTTAAAAAACTAAGAACCACTCCCCCTGAATGCTGACTAAGGGATGCCACACTCGACAGATGCACTAGAGCGTAAGTGCTTCAAGGCTCCGCGTGAGCCTGCTCTATTATCGCTCTTCCTTCGTGTCCACTATCTCTTCCAACCACGCTATCAGCCGAGAATGCTCCCCGCTCAACAGGTTCACGCACTGTGGCTTTGCGCCCTCCTCCTACAGATTCAAGGCTACTCTTTCCACCGTGCGCTGTGAATTCCATAGCTGGCTCCTAGGATCCCACAAGCGAAGAAAAAACTAGGCCCTACTCCCAGATGCTGAATCCATAAGGTTCGCCCCCTACACGTTAGGCTCAAGCCATGGCTTGAGAGTAGACACCTTCGCATAGGGTGAACTCTCCCAACGAACATACACCATCGCTCATGTGTGACTGAATACCTCTTGTTGCTCCATAAACCTTGTTATATTCCTCCTCACGCCGTGACATCCTGTGGAATGATTTCCCATTACTCCAACCATGCGAGATATCAATGCTGTGGGTTGGCGCGTGGCTGCCGTCCTGACCTACCTGTGCTCACGATCACCACAAGGCCTTCCGAAAAGATACTTCCATCGAGGAGTAAGAATAAGTAAAGTTAACAAAAGTAAAAAAAGGATAAAATAAGCAAAAGTTAAATTAAAAAAAAAAGGTTGAATTAAATAAAACTTAAAACAAAGAAATAAAAGTTGGCATGTTGACACATAGATTGTGTGCATGTATAACCCTTTCCAATCCCTACCATTTTTAGAATCGTTTGTTCTATTTAATGGACGAAAAGGGAGATGAGAAGGATGATTCATTCCTTTGAAAGGAGAGTGTTGTGAGATGAAGGATTCCTTCGCAGTAGTAGTTGATTGAGGGCTATGGGGTTGCCAACTATAGAAAGATTAGGTGTAGCTGAGCCTACAGTTGGGTGGAGAGTCATCTCCAAAACTTTGTTGTAGTTAGTAGGATGTAGGTATAATTGCAACTTCGAAATCACAAGTAGGGTATATTGTCGCTACATGCAAGTCTCTATGTTTGTGGTTTTCGAAATTCTATGCTAATTAGTTGAATAATTGTATGTTTGAATTTCAGATTATTACATATGTTATCAGAGAAAGGTTTCAACTCTGTTAGACCTTTGGACTTTTATATATTCTTATCCATCAATAAAAATAGATAATATCCTTTGATTATTGATTTTTTTCCCTTCCATCTTTTCCTCTATGCACAAATGTCCACCATCCCTTTTCAAAATGTATAGATCCGTGTGCATTAATTCAATTTATTTTAAGGAATTACAACACCATACTCACTCAAGTGGTCAGGGAATCATAACAAGATTATAGGCTAAAATTGTCGTACAATGTTCTTAGTCTTGTCTCCAGAACCATGTTTGGGATGGTTATTATATCTCAAGATACCCGATTAAGACGACGAAATCCTTCAGTAGTTTTAGACTTTGGCCCTATTACTAAGTTTATAACATGCATCCATCACCCAATGACTATAATTTCATGATAGAGGACTATTTGTTTTAGTGGGTGATCGAAAATGTTAACAATTATTATATGTGAGTTTATAGTTATATTGTTTTTCCTTTTAAAAATACTATAGCTATTATAAATATAAATGGGGAAAATGAATTTGAAATAAAAAATATATATATCATAAATATCATTTCTAAGTGGGAAAAAATTTAAAAAATGTTTTAATAATATAGATCATCCTCTTTTTTTTGGACTTATAATGAACTTTTAACTTTTTGTGTTACTATGTATACATAAGAAATGTTTAAAATATTAGATATCATATTTTGGTATTCAACCAAGTTAAATAAGTCATTCATCTATGATCATTTCCATGAGAGGTAGTCAAGTTAAGTAAGTCATTCATCTATGATCATTTCCATAAGAGATAGTCACGAAAATGATCATAGATGAATGACTTACTTAACCTGGTTGAATCTCAAAATATGATATCTAATATAACGCAGTGCAAAAACTCATCAATACTTAAATGTTTAAAATAATTTATATTATTTTATGAGTATTCATAAAATATAATAATATTTGAAATATTTATTTATTTTAAATTATATATTATTTAAAAAAATATATATTTTAGGTATATATTATTTAAAATCATTTCATAATTCCCCATAAAACGTCGCACACACTTTCAACCAATTGTGGCTGGCCATGCTGGTATATCCAACTACACGGTGGCTCCTTGGCACGAGTTTTTTTACCACATATTGGGCTATGTAACTTTCATCAAATCCACGAATTCATTCTTAAGCATGACGACAAGATGGCCACGGAGCTCTGCTCGGAGCGTCTCCAGGGAAATAAAACACCTTATATATGAAATGAATGATTAAATTTCTGTGCGTTCGGTATTCAGGAAGTTCGGGTTTCAATCTACACTGCGTCAATTTTCTGCAACAATTCCTCCCCTTATTTGCCAGCAGAGAAGGTGATTTTTGCTGGTATGTGCTGTTGGGTCCTCCCATAAACCATGCCAGCCATGTCTTATGCATTTTTTTATCAAACCCCTAGCCCTACGCTCAGATGGATATAATTCCATATCCCTTTCTCTCCATGGAGTAGTCAACGATTTACCCTTTAGGCTTCACGTCGTCCCATTGCCGGCCAGACTACTCCAGCCAACCCCCATCAACTCGCCATGGGCCCTACAAAATTTCTAACAAATTTTCCCCAGCTACAATTTTTCTAACAAATCATGCTCATGTTACAATTTTTTTAACAACTTTTCTCATTGTTGTTTTTAAATTTTCAGGTTTCAGGTTAAAAAAGGAATTGGGCTCGTTAGACTACGCCATGTAGATTTGCAAAGAAATCAGATTTCGAAATCGAGTGAGTAAAGGTAAATTGCTACCCAATTTTGTTACATTGCTCATGGTTGTTAAAAACTTTCATGTTGTTGTCGCTGCAACGTTAACTTAGTGAGTTTCCGCAACGGTGACCCCTTAGTTTCCCCAACAGTGTGACCAACAAGTTGTCGCAACGGGTGAACCACCTGGTTCATCTATTACGACAACTTGTTAGGTCACCCTTGGGGGCATGATTTCAAACAACTTGTCACTATGTGCGTGTGGTTCCTTTGGTCTAACTAAATTTCAAACATTCAATAAATAATTTCTTTGAAATTGAGTCAACATGGTTGAGAAACATAACCTAATGTACCCCTTCAAAGGCACAATTCTAGAACCTACTTGTACTCCTCACCTCACAAGAATATCATAAACAATTTAGGGGTATCTTATTAGTCCTTCTAAATAAACAACCCCAGTTAACTAATTTAGAGAAAAAATTATAAACCGCGTTAGAATAGCTTAATTGGATAAACATAACTCTTAGATTGATGGTTGTACACACTTTTGTTACTAATGTTTATGCAAGGAAGCAACATATTGATACTTTTCAAGTGTATGCAAATGATATTGTTACATTTGTAAATACTTTGAATGAAAAGTAGAAAGTGTCAAAGAAATTTTAGAAGAAACCAAAGATTTGGTGATTGAGTAAAAGGACGATGCTTCTAAAAACTATGAATAATTAATAGGAGGTCTTGAGGGAGCCTTCTCAAGGTTATAAAAATCAATTAAAGAGGGATCTCATGGGAAAATCCCTGATAAAACCATTCCTCTTACTCATTTTTTCCCACAACTTGTCTTTATTCCAAAAGATAGTTCACCTGTCTTTATTCATCTACAAAATTCTTACTGTGGTATATCTAAAACCAGTGATGTAAAAATTTCATCAAAAGATAGTGTCTATAAGCTTGCTTTCACTGAAAATCTACTGCCAATATTGTAGCACCTGGATAAGTTTGCTTCTGATATATATTGCTATTGTTTATGTCACAACTTAATCAAAATACACATATCTTCTTAGAACAAGACCTCATTCTGATATCAAAAGCCAAAGTTGTAAATCCCAATATGGTATGTATATATATATTCCATGCATGTTTTTTTTCCATGATTTCTTTAGAACTGTTGTGATTGATGTATAAGGACATGCACACAATGATTACCAAATGTTTTAAGGTGATCAATTGTTTTTGCGATATGCATTTCAAATGTCAAAATGTGATGCTAGTGTCTAACAATGTGGATGCTTATCTATTAACATGCCTTGAATTTGGAAACTTAAGAAGTTAGCATGCATTGCAGCCTTTTAAAATTCTACTTCATAGATATATGATTTGACTGAAAATGTCAAAAGTTCTTTTCTGTATTTTCATATCGATGTTCCCATTTCCCTTATGAGTTTCCACGACTATAACAGGGAGTTTCCGCCACTGTAAGAGTGAGTTGCCGAAGCGTAGTCTTAAACAAATCTAAAAAGATTTCATCTAATTGTTTTCTTGTTTTGTAGATGGTGGAGAACTGGACTCTAGTCATTCATGTTTGGTGCCATCCGAACCTTGGGCAGTCAAGAATCAGATTTGTACTTCACAATGAAGCACTAATTCAGGTATTTCAGAACAATAGAGAAATTCCATGTAGAAAAACAAACAACAAAGTTTAGTACATTTCCCTAGTTGATGGGCTAACATCAGCTAGGAATTATGGTGCAAATGACATTTTCATTTACACCAATTTCGAATTGATATGCAATCGAAGGACCAGAATTTATCAAGTCCAAAGCCAAAATCTAAAACATCTTCATAGAGAAGCAAAAAACATTGCTTCTTAGTTTCAGAGCTTTACCATAAATTATTGTTAGAATGTTCAGAGGGTCGTTGATGATATAGCACTGTGTGAAGCAACATCAAATGTAGGTGAATGTCCGAGATAAGTGGACGAATCACCATGTGCTCCACCAAATGTCATTCACGGTCATCGATATATGTGGCCTGTTAATGAATGCATTATTCTTGTGGTTTTTCTTGGGGTAGTTATGGTGTTCTTTTTTCTTATGATTTTATTATAGTAGCATAAACAATTAGTTTGCCCATCCTTTTATTTATGTACTTATACAAGCTATATTTTTAATACAGGAGCTCACTTTATTTGTTGGTACCTTTTTTATATCTGAACACAAATTGTATGTAGGGAATGTAATTTTCATTAAAAGATATTAACTGAATTACGTTATGATTAAAATTTAGTTAATGGAATTACATTGCGATTATAGTTCAATTAATGGAATTACATTATGATCACAATTCAAATTTGTCATTTTGATTACTGTTCAATTGTGTCTAATAGTTTAGTTAATTTAAATTGTGTCATTTTGATTACAATTCAGTTGTGTCTAAAAATTTATTTCGGTTCAGTGAAAGTTATTAATGGAATACCTAACACTACCATAATTTGCGTGCCTCCACTGTCTCTCAACATATTTACTCCCCAATCATATAATCTATGCAAGTTCAGTATCAGAGATGGCAACATAATTCACTATAATATTTCATCTTGATTTATAGTTTGACCACCTAAATACACCATCTTGACATATCTTACCAGTGGTTTATAATCCCTAGTTAGAACACTTAAATACCCCAACATGGCGAACGATACATGATATGCTGGAAAAAAAAATTGAAGTCCGCTTACACAATTAACCAAACATTTGGACATGGTACTCATTAATCAATGAACATGGTACTCATTGATGTTTCCACGAGCTTAGAAAATATCAATTCTCTCTAGAATGCCACTAACTTTACACTATAATTAACAAGGAGAAAAAATCAGCTAACACAGAATAAAGATTCAAGCTAATTGAAGCTAGACAACTATTGAATGGGTCTAGGTACATTAAATTTTCTACAAAATTTGCATACAATATTTATTCATCACTTCCTAAATTATTCCTCCTTTGCAATAGAAACATCATTTAGTAATCAGGTCAACCAAATGCTCCAGTAATTGATTCTTCAACTATTGTAGCCGGATTATGCATTAAATTAATGTTATGCACGAGGAATTTAATGTTGTATGTGTATAACATATGGGAAACACCTTCATGCTATTTCTAATAGTGGTATCCCAACACCTATCACTCAAATTCCTTAACTACCCAACATATTCCATGCTCATTTTTTTCAACAAAATATAGATGTTGAAAATGGCACCAAGAAAGGATTCTAATTTAATTTTCCCTTGAATTAAATTAGAATAAAGCTGTAATTCCACATCACATGACAAATTGTAGTAGTTAACTAAGTTAGGATGACTTAGTTGGTTCAGTTAATTCGAGTTAAGGGTCAAACTAGAGGCAAGTAGAGTGTCTCCTACATTATAGGAGACCTAGTTGAGTTTATTTTGAGTTGTAATTAATTAACTCAAATTAGCTTAGTTAAATTCAATGAAACTAGTTCTAATTGATGGAGGAATTAGTAGGATGTTAAACATTGGGGTGTCGCTTCATGTGTTCGACCAGTTAACATATAATTCACTCATAAATAACTCATGCATGTTAGTTCTGAGAAATACCCAGTTGAGATTGGAGTTCAAGGGTAGTGTAATATCAATTGTATAATTATCTGAATTGTACAGGTGGTGCATGCAGTCAGAGGAAAGCCCATAATGGATTGCGCAGTATGGATTGAGAATTTCCATAATTAATAGGGCATAATTACGCAAGGAAATTCCGCAAGGAAATAGGGATCCTGGACGACAGAAAATTGTTATGTATTGAACCAAGTTTGTCTAAGAATCATTGAGACAGATAGAGATAGTGCATAGGTTTCTCAGCTTGGATAAAAAAATTGTAATCTTCTCATAATATTTGACTTATGCAATATACATATAGTGGGGTTTTTAGCTAAGGATTTCCCCAGGAAAATCTTTGTGTTGTGTGATTAAAATTCTTTCTCTTTCATGTTTTGTGATTTCAAGATCTAAATTGGTTTTCGCAATTGGTAGAGTAGATTCAAATATAATTTTTTTAGCATACTACATGGATTTTCTACACGGTATCGGAGCAGGAATCACTCTAGAAGAGAAGAATACATGTTTTTTCTGTGCAGGTGAATTGAATTTGTAGATATACTCTTCACAACTAGCAACAAGATAAAGATGTCTTTCTCTATATTGAGACTCGAATATTTCCTTGAGGGTAGTTTGAATTACATATCTTGGAGAGACAAGATGGAATCAATGTGTGAATACAATGGGTTGAAGGAATTCATATAGAGTAATATTCCTAAGCTTGTAGCAATAGATTCTCAAGATCTGGTAGCATGGAAGAAGAATGTATCAAAGGCAAAAATTATTCTGTTGGAAGGTGTTCAAGATCATATTGTCTCGAACCTTCATGGAAAGGAAAATACATATATTATGCGGAAGTCCTTAACATATTTATTTCAAAAAAGCAACCACCACAGGAAGTTGGAGCAGAAGGACAAGCTTAGAAAAATCAAGATGGAGAAGGGCGACACAATACCAAAATACTTGACCAAGATCACTCAGTGTGGGGATGAGCTTGAAAGTGTTGGTGTTACAGTTCCCGAGGATGATTTGGTGAGCCTATCACTTCTAAGCTTTCCCAAGGGCTGGCATAGATACTAGAATTTGGTTAATGGGAGGGAGAAGCTACCAGATTGGGAGCGTTTGTGGTCCTACTTGGTACAAGAAGAGATTCAACGGAACACCAAAGATGGATCCTCATCGGAGCATGATGATGAGGAGAAATGTGCCTTGGGTAGAAAGGAAAAGAAAGGGAAAGGGAAGTCATCCCATTCCAAATCAGATTATGGTTAGGAAGGAAATAATAAGTTCTTCTCGAAGATTAAATGTTTTCATTGTCATGAGCTGGGACATTATGCCACAGTGTACGCAAAAGAAGACCGACAAGAAGCCCTCAGGAGGAGTGGAAGGTTAAGCACTTGCTTCACAATTCGATTTGGATTTCACTCTCATCGCATGCAAGGTGTCATCGATGATGGGTTCTGTGTGGTACCTAGATAGTGGAGCCCCATTCTATATGATTGTCAACAAACAATTCTTCAACGACTTGGAGGAGAAGGATCTCTAGATGCACATCGAAATGGGAGATGATGGGAGGAATAATGCAACCCACATCGGTACTGTTAACTTTCAAAGGGAGTCTGGTTCTCCTCTTACATCAAAATATGTCATGTATGTTCCTGGTTTGAATAAGAAATTAGTTTTAGTTGCTATGTTGGAAGACTATGGCTACAATGTGATATTTAGCAAAGGAAAGGTGTTTCTTCGTTACATAGCCATGGGAAAAGTGAAGAAGATTGGGGTTCGATTAAAGAACCTATACAAATTGGATGTAGAATATTGTGCTTCCTTAAGCACGAAAGCAAAGAAGGTGGAAAATCGAGACATTGGTGAGTTATGACATAAAATATTGGGCCATATACACCACTGAGCTTTGAGATAATGCAACAAATTTCTATAGGACTTCCCAAGTGTGCATTTGAGCAGTGTTATACATGCAAAGGGTGTATATTGGGGAAGTACACCAAAGCCACCTTCCATGATAAGGACAATCGAGCAAAAACGATCCTTGAAAGAGTTCACTCAGATGTGTGTGGACCGTCCTTGACAACCTCCATGGCCAAGCATAGGTATTATGTGATTTTTTTAGATGATTTTTCATGCAAGTGTTGGATATTCTTCATGCAAAAGAAAGTCCAGGTGCTCTCAAAATTTTGTGAGTTCAAGGAAATTGTTGAAAAAGACACAGGAAATAAGGTGAAGGCTCTCAAGAGTGACAACTATGGAAAATATTTGTTGAATGAATTCAAGAACGTTTGTGCATCATAAGGCATTCTAAGAGAGTTGATAGCACCTCATAACCCACAACAAAATGGGGTTGCATAAATGAATAATAGAATCATCGTGGGAGCTACATGGGCGATGTTACATGATCAGGGCCTACCATTGCACTTATGTGAATAAGCATGCAACACAAATGTGCATGTGAAAAATAGAATTCCTCGTTGGATCCTCAAGATGAGTACACCACAAGAAGCATTTTCTGGTAAGAAGCTAGATGTGGCACACTTTTAAATTTTTGGTTCATTAGTTTACTGTAATGTTACCAAAGATGCATGGAAAAATATAGAACCAACAATTGAGTTGGAAATATTTGTGGGGTACACTGACACACCTCACAACTATCAGGTGTACCTTCCATCTCATAGGATGAAAATGGTTCATAGAAATGTGAAATTCGATGAAGGAAAGGCCATGAGAATTTCCATTCAGAGGGAGCTTCAAATGCATATACTTGAGGAGCTCCTAGCTCCAAAAGAATAACCTCAAGATGTGGAGAAGCCACAAGAAGAGGAATAGAGAGTGGAAGCACCCACTCAAGTAGAGATATCCAGAGACAGAAGGAAGCGCCCAGAGAGGCTAACATGTTGATGCATGAAGCAAGAGAGAATGTGGGAGCACCCTCATCACAATGCAAGCATAGAAGTCCCCAGATAGATACACTGGCTACATGGCTCTTATAAGCGAGAGTGTAGAGACTGAGCCATCCTTATTCGAAGAATCAATTCAACAACCAGTATGGGTTGATGCCATGGTTGAGGAATATGAATCCATTATCAGAAACAGTGCATGGGAAGTTATCACAAGACCAGAGGACAAGTCAGTTGTAGGATCCAGGTGGATCAACAACGTGAAGCAAGCAACAAATGGGAGTGTGGAGAAATACACTACCAAATTTTTGGCCAAGGGGTTCTCTCAAGTAGAGGGGGTAGATTATGAGGAGACCGTTGCTCTAGTAGTAAGGTACTCTTCAATTAGATCTATTCTTTCACTTTTAGCGTAGATGGAATGGAAAATACATCATATGGATGTAAAGAGAACATTCCTCAACAAAGTGATTGAGGAAGAGGTGTACATAGAGAAGCCGAAAGGAGTTGAGACCTTCAACAGAGAGTTACATGTGTACAAACTCAAGCGAGCGTTGTATGTATTAAAACAAACACCTCGTTCTTGGTACACTAGGATCGAAAACTATTTCAACGGGTTGGGCTTCACCAAAAGTGAAGCAGATGCAAACCTTTACCATATTGTGGTTGAAGGTAAATTATTGATTATAATATTATATGTCAATGAATTAAATCTAATAGGTGACTAGAAACTGATCAATTTTTGCAAAGAGTATCTTGAAATTGAATTTGAGATGAAGGACATGGGGCTCTTGCATTATTTTTGTTGGGTTGTTTAACGAGTAAACAAATATAAGTATTTATTATCAATTCGGGCTAGTAGGACTTAGAAGCATCCCCAAAGTATATTGGTTTTAGCTATGATCAAGTTAGAAGATGATTTATTGATGATTAAGGAAATGCATATTACAAATATAAATCTAAACATACTAATTTCTAAATTCAATTATGTAATCAACAACAGAAGAATCTCCTAACTTAAGAGATTTGTTTGTCATTCTCTCACAAAATTACTTCATGAATTAGAAACCAAAAACCACTAATTGAGCAATAGATCAAGATGCATGAAACAATAATTGAAAAGGCTCTTAACTAAAGAGATCTTGGTTTTCCTTTATCACAGATTCATTTATCAATAATACTATTGTTAGAAAACAAGAATTCAGAAAAGCATTAAAAAGCAGGAAAAGATGAATTCTAACTCTAGATATTAATCAGATGGAAAGAATGCTTAACTTAAACATTTTATTGTCTTTTCATATGCAGAATAATAATGAGAGTTAGATTCATCAACACTCATAAAACATCAGGATATATCTAATTAACAAATTAAGCATAAAACAAACTAGTTCAGAAACTGCAACTAAAAATAACTAGGAAGTGCACTTAGCTCGGTTTGGGGGCCCTCCACCCTTGCCTCGCACACTTAAAGTGCTTTCAACTACTAAAGCTTCAATCAAGAATTCACCATATAAAAATAGCAAATGAAATAGAACAAGTCTTTCAATTAACTCTCCAAAGTCTAAAAAATCTCAAAGTTAAGTTACATAATTTCTACATATGAATGCCTTCAAAGTCTTAGGCTTAAATAGATAAAATATGGAACAAAATCATCTGAAATGTCTCCTATAGCCATGGCTATCCTTATCTTATCCAATTAGGTCGAAATCATCTATCAGATCCATCAAAATCTGGAAAATCCCACAAAATAAGAAATTTGACCTAGTTCTTAGGGATCTTCCATAAAAATAGGTCTTGTTTGACCGCCTTTGACCGGGCCTGTTAAAGCTCGGTTTGACTAAACCAACAAGTGTAGATTTAATATTAGTTCCCAAGCTTTCTAGAAATGTATCCATCTTGATCCCAAGTGTCCTGAAAATATGCAAACCATGAGGGCATTACAGGAATTTCTGGTGCAATCCAGAAATACTCTTAAAACCCAATTTTTACTAAAATTTCTAAAAATATAAATACATAATTTATTTGCCTGAATATGCATAATAAGGTCAAAATAGGTCATATGTGGATGGTATAAAGTGGAAAATGATGGAAATTAGGTGGATTTTAATAAGAAAAATTTGATTAAAAACGAGGGCCAACATCTCCCCCTTGCTTACTCTCAAGCATGTCCTCATGCTTGCCTCTGTTTCTTTGACTTTCTACCTTTGTACGATGACTGCCCTGCTGATGTACTTGTGACTCTGGCCTCTGATGTTGAAGCTTCTTGTTGAGCTGCCTACAAAAGGATGTTAATGCCCTCATGTCCTTTTTCTTCTCTTTTATAAATCTTTATTTTCACCTTTTGTTTCTCATATTTAAATTTTCATCGTTTACCAATGAAAGTAATGAAGATATTTGAAATTCTTGACTTTGTACTATGGAATTCCAACAATCAACATTAACTATGACCATGCGATGAAACCTATAGGCATAATTTATACATGAACTCCTTGGCGATCAATAAAACTATGTAGATTCTTCCAATGCCCATAATCACATATAATATGAAATTCTCAATATGGTTATGGTCATAATCAATGATGATTTATTTATATGTAGGGTAACTTCATGCTTTTGAAACCTGTAGCTCTTAACTTTAAAAAAAAAATTTATATTCTTTATGTACCCTTTACATCTTCTTGTGCCAATCTTGCAATGTTTCATTGTCACAGAGAAAACACCAAATGAACACATCAAATCTTCTTTCACTTGTGTAGGGGGTTTTCTTCTTGCCATAAATCCATGATAAAATAACTTGTGCCAACCCTTTTTATGACTAGGCGTTCACTTCAATTTAACCACTGTTTTTCCCACGCAATATGCAAAATAGGGGTCGAAAGAACCCGAAAAATATCCCAAATAGAAATGAATTTGAGGAAACTATTCGTAACGAGACTAATTGGGCTTGTTTTGAAGAAAACCCATGTTTTTGTTTTTCAAATTTCAATTTCCTTTGCTCAGAAAAGACAACAAAAAATAGTGGCTTCTTAAACATCGAAATTAATTTCTCGGACTGAATAAAATTTCATGATCATTCAATTTGAAATCAATTTCTAGAAAATTAACCAATGCGTTCATTTAATTGGAAATCAATTTCTAGAAAAACTACTGTATGCATTCATTTTTTACTGTTTGTTTGGAAGTCAAATTCTGGCAACAAAAACCATTCTGCAATTTTGAATGTTGCTTTTTAAATTTAATAACACCAGCACTCACTGCTTCTTAAAAAAAATTGAATTCTGGAAATAAAAATTTCTCTTACAGGTCTTTGAACAAATAGATATTTATATATTTTTAAATTGATGCTATAGGTTAATGCTTGCTTTGGGAATAAGTTCCCTTTCACATTCAGCATTAATTATACCTTCTAGCACAGGCAAGTCAATATTTCCGTTTGCTATAGTAGCTTCATCTTCTCTCACCAAGTAGTTGTTGACATCAGGTGCAGATAGAAGATATACCACATCAGTTTCATATAAGATCCTTTCTCTTCTAATGGCACATAGTATGGTGCAAAAGCTGGAACAACATGTAGACAAGATTGATCTCTGTTTTAATGAAAAATGAATTCTCTGCTTTGATGAAAAGAAACACTCTCTGTTTTGATGAAAAACGAGTTTTCTGCCTCAAAAACAAATTACTGTGTGGAAGAAACACTCGTTTTTCAATAGTCACAAGCTCATGCTCGATTTCCCTCTTCGAAACCCTTTCCAAGCATATTTACTATGCATAGAAATTCTCAAGAATATGCTTCACGACATATGGAAATACTGTTTTATAAATCATGTTCATGATTTCAAAAATCTAATTTTTATGGAGAGATTTCGAAGTTTTAAATGAGGTATCTAATTTTCAGAGATGAATTTGAGTTTCATGATAAAAACTAATTAGAGCTCCAGTTGAATTTTTTTCGAGAATATTTTTACAAGTGGCAATCCATTTTGAATGAAGGCATAGTTAAATTTCTAGAAGTGGCAATGTTGTTTTAAATAGGTCCATCTTATAACTAACACTTCGTTTGACACCTCTAAACACAATTCCGATTTCTATCAACCACATAATCTTCTCAATCTTCAGAAAAATCCAGAATTGAAATCAATTTCCTTACATGGCTCCTTTGCGTGATCCCTGGAATTTGTTGAAGTGTTTTGGTCCACCCAACGCACAGGGAACTCGGATTTTAACTCTGCGTCACAACCAATGTTCAACTTCCCTACTTATTTCCACATTTCTTCTTCAGCACTGTGCTCTGTGTTTCTCTCAATTCTAGTTTCTCTCACAAGGTTTTGACTATACACAATGTTGAAATCTCTTTCTTGGGCTTACTTTGGGCTATGTTGGTGAAAGAAATACGTAATGCAGGTCTAGACTATGCAAAAAAACTTAATACAGAGCATTGTAATTGTTTTTCAGAGCATTTGAACTTTGTTTGACTGATTCAATTATGCCAACTCAATGCTCATTGTACCTACCATGACTGCGTCCTCCTCGTGGCTATGTCCTTTGGATTACACGGTGTACAAACATGTCTTGTCACTGCAACATCATATTTTTTATCATGGCTACTTCATACATGCCTTTCATTATATTTCATGCCCACTTTGAATTATATTCCCATTAGTTCCTTTTTCATTTTTTATTTGGCATGTTTTTCATTGTAATTCTTCGCATATGTATTTGGGCATATACCTTATTGCCCACACTTTTATGCTCATAATTACGTTGCATCATAAGCCGATACCTTCATTCCTTTGCATACCCATAATCTCTCTGCATCATTTTCAACTTTGGTTATGTCCATTGTATTACTCATTACATTTTCACTTAGGTTTGTGTCACAATTGCATTATCCAACATATGAATAATTTTAAACCCTTGCATACTAGTGCACCATTCCATCAAATGATATATATTTATATTTGCTCACTGTGCCTTGCAGTTTTGGTTTTGCAACTTTGTTTTGTTTAATTTAACTTTAAAATGACCCTAGAATGGTTATGTTTAAAATTAATATTTTTTTTATCATGACACTAACTCTTGTTGGTTTTGTAGGCAAATAAAAAATTCTTCATGGGAAAAATATTAAATCCTCAATCTTTGGTCAAAATGCTTATAGGGTAATGTAGGGATATATGGATTAATGTAGGTTAAATGAAAGGTATGGTAGGATAATGGTAAGGAAATTCATAATATTATGATGATGTATGATGGTGTAAAGGATAGGGTTATGATAAATGTAGAATTGTGATGGAATGTAGGATTATGATGAGGGTAGGGTAGGAATTTAATGTTTTATGTGATGATGTAGGATATAGGTAGGGTAACTGTAGGGTGTTAGTAGAATGATAGGATGCATATTCAAATTTAAATCAGTTTAACAATTCTAGAAAATTTTCAAAATCATAGGTTCTAAGAACATTTTTTTTTTACTTACTGTACTTTCCCTTTCGCAACATAGCTTGATGTTCATATTGATTTAATGATGACTTTTGCTGGTTCGTCCAAATTTGACTCATGATGACAATTCTTCAAAGATGAATTCAGATGGAATATAGAAAATTGTAACTACTTACTTGAACCTCTTGATATTATGTTATTTCATGTTCTTCTTGACATCTGCTATTGATTTAGGTCACTTCTGATGATTATTGTTCAGGTCCCTTCTGCAATGATATTCAATGTTGTTTCAAGTCCCTTCTACAATGATTTTTAAATGATGTTTCAGGTCCCTTCTGCATGATATTTTCAATGATATTTTTGGTGCCTTCTGACATGTTATTTAGGTCCCTTCTACAATACAACTGCTCAAACTATTTGCACAATTTTATTAAGAAATCCCCCCTTACTTATGTTAAGACTTGTTGTCAAGTCTTGCATTTATTGGAGGATTATTTTTGCAAAATCAAACTGAAGTAAAAAAAAATAGAAAATTCATATTGGCCAAACAAGTTGGTTTTTCAATATGAATTTGAGTTTGTATTGTGCCAGTTTCATGGATTTTCACAACCAAACTCTTTTATTAGTTTTTATCTTTTTCTATTTATTTATTTGTTTTTTCTTTTCTTTTCTGGATGGAGGTGGGGTATAATGGAGTCAGAAAGTATGGAATGCTTATGAAAGTGAGATAGGTTGAAGTCATCATCTAAGAGTAGATAGAAAATAGGTCTGGACTTCAACATGCATGATTGCGGAACTTATCATACGATATGGTAGATGAATGACATCATGAATACTTATGAAAGGCTTCTTTGACAATGGATGTGGCTTTTCATGGTAAAAATTGACTTTGTCTTTTTATTATTAGCTTCATGTCTTTTGCCTCGATCTTGATCTTCTTGTAGGGTTGTTGGTCAGCCACTGAAAGCGAGCTTCATGAGTTTTGAGTTTGACTAGATGAAATCAACATATTGTGAATTTCACTTTTATTTGAATTGAATATTTGTATTCATATTCTAAAATATGATTTTTTATTTATTTTAAATTTAAGTTGACTTTGAAAATTCCTTTGTCCATGGAGTTCACCTGTTAAATATTCTTATGACCTACAAAAACATAGCATTTGCCTGCAGCGCAATATTAGATGATGGAGGAAGAGAGGTATACAGTCTCTCTTCTTCCAAGGAATATGTAAAATAATTACAAGAAATTCTTGAAAATAAGTCCAAAGATGATTTACAAAGAAAATGCATTTGTTTACCCCTTTTGAGGAATGGTGGCCAGCCTAGACCTCCTAGCAGTATTTTGTTCACAAAATCTTTGTTTTATGTCCAATTAGAGTGATTCCAAAGCCAATTTGAAGTGAATTCATATGGATACTTCCAATATAAATAGGTTTTCAAAATGTTTTAAAATGATATGCTAAAAATGATGAGATGTACCATGTTTGATAGAGCTTTTTGTGAATTTTTTACTAGACCAACAATCACTATTTAGAGTGTAAGTTTTTAGTTAAAGATCAGATCGACGTGATTCCACTTGGAGATTAAAGTAGATTAATTTTTTTATATCCATTAGAAACAGGTTTTTAAAATTATTAGGTTTGATATCACAAAATTGGTGATGAAAAAACCTAGGAGGCAGAGTTTGACTATGCTGATTTTAAGACACGCAGTCACTAAATGTGAAATAAAGTTTTCACCTAACCTCCAAATGGGAGTATTCAAATTGCGTCTTGAAATAGAATTCAATATATATCTCCATTAGAAACAGGTTTTGAAAATAATATGATTTTATATGTGAAATATGCCAATGAACAGTCAAGACCTAGAATTGTCACCATGCAAATTTTTTCGACAAGCATTTAGTATTTTGAGCATAGATTTTTCATATGATGTCGGATTGAGCTGATTAAAATTGATTTGAAAACTAGATTCCAAGGGATATCTTCCTTATGAATATCATGTAAAAATGTTTCCATTAGAACCCTCAAATAAATGTTGTACTAATTCTGTCCTTAAAATTTTTCTTGAAACCTAGTGTTTATTTTGATAAGTTTATTTGAGACCCAAATTGAAACTTTAAAAATGGATTTAAAAACTAGATTTAAAGAGATACCTTGTTTAAAAACATGCTTTTAAAAATGATCCTATATGGTTCCTCGAAATAGGATTGTCCTTAGTGCATTTTGTCATGAAATCCTTTCAAATGAGTATTGAACAATGATGTGAAGAATTATTTATGAGAAAAAATGTTATTGTGTACTCATTCTACCCATTTATTTATTTTATTTTATTCTATCCTACTCTATTGTATAAACATAAGTCATTCCCTCAAGTATAAGAGAATTTCCAATGCATCAATTTCCGTAACAAGATCATAAGTAAACTCACATCCAAGTTTGAAAAGTATACTTTAATGAATGCTTGGACATGAAAAATTAGTTGATTGTAAAGATTTGATGCTAAAGGATGTTGACTAATGGAGTGGTTTTGTGGCCTAATGACTAGCTGAAACTAATTTTTAAGATGCTCTATGTTTGCTTGGCTCTCCTTAGTTGTCATGTCACAAAGTTATTCGTGTAGCACTTGTTCAAAATATTGAATGCACAAGGGATCTTGTGATATACATGCTAGAAATTCTTCAATTTCGGGTTCTAATGTTTGATCTTCATTACATGTGATCCATGGCTCATTCACCTCCTTAAAAATATAACTAGAAGAAGATTCTAAGTTTTCTTCTTGTGGATCTTCTTCATGGATGCTTTGTTCCTCTTCTAACTTCTGAAATGAAGATTCATCCCTAGTGATCACTCTAAATTGTGGACAAGGATTTAAGAAGACCCTTGTGGTGGTATACCCTCCTTCTCTAGATGGCTTCTTTAACATCATGTTTTTTTAGATCTTGTTTTGCAATTGGATTTTGCAGTTATTGTTTTTTTTTTTTTTTATATATTTTTTTGGGGGTTTTGTTTAATGAATCTACCCTTCTAATTTCTCCGTCTTAAACATAAATAACCATAGTGAAAAGTGTTTTTGTTTTGTTTGTTGTTTTTGTTTGTTGTTTTGTTTTTTTTTTATGTGTTTTCTAAAAAATATTCCTAATTGACTATATTGAAGTATGCTTCCCCGACAACAACACCAAAATTTTGGGTTGTTTAACGAGTAAACAAACACAAGTATTTATTATCAATTTGGGCTAGTAGGACTTAGATGCATCCCCAAAGTATATGGGTTTCAACTATGATCAAGTTAGAAGATGATTTATTGATGATTAAGGAAATGCATATTACAAATATAAATCTAAACTAAATAATTTATAAATTCAATTATGTAATCAACAGTAGAAGAATCTCCTAACTTAAGAGATGTGTTTTTCCTTCTCTCACAAAATTACTTCATGAATTAGAAACCAAAAACTACTAATTGAGCAATAGATCAAGATGCATGGAAAAATAATTGAAGAAGCTCTTAAATAAAGAGATCCTGGTTTTTCTTCATCAAAGATTCATTCATCAATAATACTATTGTTAGAAAACATGAATTCAGAAAAGCATTAAAAAGCGAGAAAAGATGAATTCTAGCTCTAGATCTTAATAAGATAGAAATAATGTTTAAAATAAAAATTTGATTGTCCTTTAATATGCATAATAATAATGAGAATTAGATTCATCAACACTCATAAAACATCAACATATATCTAATTAACAAATTAAGCATAAAACAAACTAGTTCAGAAACTGCAACTAAAAATAACTAAGAAGTGCACTTAGCTCGGTGTAGGGGCCCTCCACCCTTGCCTCGCACACTTAAAGTTCTTTCAGCTACTAAATATTTAGTAAAAAATTCACCATATAACAACAGCAAATGAAATAGAACAAGTCTTTCAATTAACTCTCCAAATTTTCAGAAATCTCAAGGTTAAGTTACACAATTTCTACATATGATTGCCTTCAAAGTCTTAGGCTTAAATAGATAAAATATGGAACAAACTCATCTAAAATGTCTCCTATAGCCATGGATATCCTTATATTATCCAATTAGGTCGAACTCATCCATCAAATCCATCAAAATATGGAAAATCCCATAAAATAAGAAATTTGACCTAGTTCCTAGGGATCTTCCATAAAAACAGGTTGTGTTTGACCACCTTTGACCAGACCTGTTAAAGCTCAGTTTGACTGAAACAATAGTTGTACATTCAATCTTAGTTCCCAATATTTCTAGAAATGTATCCATCTCTAGCCCAAGTGTCTTGAAAATATGCAAACCATGAGGCTATTACGAGAATTTCTAGTGCAGTCCAAAAATACTCTTAAAACCTAATTTTTACTAAAATTTCTAAAAATTGAAAAACATAATTTATTTGCCTGAATATGCATAATAAGGTCAAAATAGGTCATATGTGGATGGTATAAAGTGGAAAGTGATGGAAATTAGGTGGATTTTAATAAGAAAAAATTGATAAAAAATGAGGGCTAATTATTTCCTTGGTTTGGAAATTTGGCAAAGAGACGGGGAATTGTTTACCTCTCAGGGAAAGTATTCCAACAAGATATTGAAGAAGTTTCACATAGAGAGAATATAACCCATGGAGACTCCTCATGTGAAGTGGTAGAAGCCACCATTTACATGCAATTTGTGGGTTCACTCATGTACTTGGTGAACACATGGCCGGACATGTGTTATTCAGTTAACAAGATTAGTTAATATATGGTTAAGCCAACCAAGCTCTATTGGAAGGTAACCAAACATGTGTTGAGATAACTTAGAGGCACGACTCAGTTTGGTATTTGGTACAAACACACAAAGGGAGTGAAGCTTCAAGGCTTCGTAGATACATATTGGGCAAGGACCATCTGACAGGAAGAGCACATCAAGGGGCGTCTTTGAGTTTTGGGTCAGCATCATCTTCCTGGTACAACAGGAAGTAGAGATCAGTTGCACTCAGTTTAGTAGAAGAAAAGTACATGAATTCTAGCTAAGCAACTTATGAGGCAACCTTGATGAGGAATATCCTTGTTGGGTTTTTTGGTGAACATATGGATCCGAAAATGATTTATTGTGATAGCTAGAGTTGCATCAAACTCTCGTTTAATCTATTTTTTCATGATAGGTCCAAGCATATCGACATCTGGTATCACTATATCAGAGATTGTGTGTAGAGGAAGATTATGATATTAGATTAAATTCCTACAGAGGAGTAGGATGCAGACATATTGATGAAGGAAATGTAAAGAGGAAAATTCAAGTTCCATAGAGGCAGGATCGGGGTATCAGACAATCCCTTTTTTGCTGACAGGGAGTGTTGAAAATCTCACCAAGAAATGACTCTAATTTAATTTTCCCTTGAATTAAATTAGAATAAAATTGTAATTCCACACCACATGACAACTTGTATGAGTTAACTAAGTTAGCATGTCTTATTTGGTTCAATTAATTTAAATTGAGGGTCAAACTAGAGGCATGTAGAGTGTCTCCTACATCATATGAGCCCTGGTTGAGTTTGTTATCAATTGTAATTAATTAACTCAAATTATCCGAGTTAGATTCAATTAAACTAGTTCTAACTCATGGAGGAACCAGTAGGAGGTTAAACAGTGAGGTGTTGCTTCATGTGTTCAACCAGTTAACTGATAATTCACTCATAAATAGCTCATGCATGTCAATTCTGAGAAAGACCCAGTTGAGATTGGAGTTCAAGGGTAGTGTACTTACAATTTTTAATTATCTGAATTGTACAGGTGGTGCATAAATTCAGAGGAAGGCCCCCAATATATTACGCAATATGGACTGGGAGTTCCATTAATTAATAGGGCCTAATTACCCAAGGAAAATGGGCAAGGAAATAGGGATGCTGGAGGGCAGAAATTGGTTAAGTATTGAACCAAGATTGTCTAAGAATCATTGAGACAGATAGAGATAGTGCAAGGGCTTCTCAGCTTGGCGAAAAACATTATAATCTTCTAATATTATTTGACTTATGCAATATGCATATAGTGGGGTTTTTAGCTAAGGCTTTCCCTAGAAAAATATTTGTGTTGTGCGATTGAAATTCTCTCTTTCATGTTTTGTGATTTCAATATCTAATTTGGTTTCTGCAATTGGTAGAGTAGATTCAAGTATAATGCTTTAGCATATTACAATTATCAGTTGAATCTACATGTATTTTGTAAAATAGATTACTCAAACACCATTATGAATTGGCATTTGGGATGATATACCAACATGAAGAAAACCCTTGCTTGGTGCATTACAAAGATAAGTCTTGTTTGGTGTTTGAGGGGTTGATATTGATTGTGGCACTTCCATTTGTATACTTGTTCTTTATCTCATGCTTCACCTAGCCAACAAAGAAGGAGCCTCTTTTTGTAATTATTTCCCATTTTTTGTAGAATGACTATCAATAGAAAAAATGTTTCCATGTTGCTATTATATTGGAGATAATTCTATTGTCCTTTGTAATTTTATAAAGGAAATTCCCTGCTTATATATTAAAGATGTTTCCATATCTTGTGCCCCTCTATATTTTTTTGCATAATTGGTGAGAAACTAATTGCTTCACAAACTAGTAGGCCTAGTGAATATGCTTAAGTTGGAGGGCACAACAACACCTTGGGACAAAGGGCCACCGCCACCATAGCCTAATTCCCTTTCTCTTCTCGTATTTTCCTCGACGAGAGGAGTCCCAGTATCCTTTACTTATGATTGATGTATAATAACTTTTAGAGTGAGGAAATGATGGTTCATTGAATGGAAAGGCTCAATAAATATACGAGATTTGGGAGATGCTAGTATGGCTTTCCATGAAAAACCTCTTGGAATAAATACTACACGAGACCCAGAGTTGAAATATTTGAAGAGTTATGAGTTCATCCAAGGTCAAGGTAGGTAAGGGAAGAGGTTGTGAATAATATAATTCAATAAGTACTAAAGTATGGACCTTCAAGAAATCCTCAAGTTAAAGGACAACTTCTAGGGTTCCCACTTGGTGTGATAGCTAGAGCCTTTGTTTTCTTGAGATTCCACCGTCAAAATTTGTTCAAAACTTGTATATTCCTAGAGGAGACACTAAGGGAAATGTTTATCCAATCAGAATTAAAAACATACTCCTCTAGAGAATTTCGTATCAAGTCCTAGAGAGGCTTCCTTAGCCTTAAAGTGATGAAGAAATGGAGCGATAAGAAGGTGATAGAAGAATTATTTCTCAAGTATGTGTGATCACCAAGGTTCTAAGACTAGTGCCTAGAAATTGGGAGGATTGGAGTAAAAAAATATCTTTATTTGATGACTTCACTCTTCAAGGAAACCTAAAGGCAACTTTGCTAGCCCTAATGGAGGTAGCTTCATAGCTACTCTAGGAATTAATACTTCATTGGCAAGAATAAATGAAGTTTTAAGGATGAAATATGCAAAACAACTTCTATGAACATTCATTCATTCATTATCCATGAGAAACACATGAAAAATTTGCAGTAGCTTCAATGTTCTAACAAAATTAGGGCATATTAAAAACCATAGACAATATTCCATGCATTAGACATTTATTAGATCATAATTGTAGCATTAAACAACACTTACAAGATAATGAAGAATATATCCATCCATCAAAGTGGCCAAGTCAAGCTCCAAGAAAGAAAACAAAATTTTCCACATGTCAAAATGCATTAGATTAATCCAAATCAGTCCACAAAGTTGCAAGCCAGAAATCCAAAGTGTCACGATCCAAAGTGAGAGAGTGTCTCTCTTATATATACAAGTCTAATGAGTTTGAATTCTTAAAGAAGAAGCCCCTAACATAACAAATGATGTGAGATACCCTTGGTTACAAGCCTACCAAGATAGCTTAAAGATTAATCTTTATTTAATTTCTCCTTTATCCCATGTCATCCATGTGATGTGCTCTCCAAGGCTAGCATTAAGGCCTCATATGTTGTGAATGAGGGTGGGGGCCTCAAAAGTGATGAATAAGAAGGGGATGCCCTCCAAATGTTGCAAAACATATCCAAACCCAAAGTTGGGCTCAATGGGATCCAAATGGGTCTGATGGGTTCCCAAAGAGCTCAAGATCAAGTCAATGCTCCATCAATGAAGGCTAGAAGATAACACATGCCATCTCAAATCTTCCCAGGAAAGACAAAACCTCTTATGGGCCCTTGATTATATACCAAGTGTCAGGTGGAATGTATATTTGGCTGGACAATGTGGTCCAAGTGCACCATGATATCTGTATAATTGGGGCATGGAAAAAAAATTTCATGGTGTTGGTGAATCCCATGGCATGGAAATCAATGCTATGAAAGGATGGAGGCCCATGGCTCTCAATGCTCACCCTACAAGTGCCATTATGTCCCTTTGGAGGGTTTGGATCCCATATAGGGAGACCAAGTCCAAGATGAAGACCCACCTAAAATCCTGTATAAGATACAATGCGTCTCCTAACCTTCTAGTACAATAATTCATTAGTGTAATTGAGTAAATAAGCTCAGTAATTAGGGGCAAAAATGGACACTTCATAGTGACATGCCCTTCCAAATGGGATTTGAACATGTACTAAGGTTACCTTCCTTGAAAAGAGAGGTTAATGAAGGACCCTATTAGGTAGAAATGAACCTTTAAGTACTTAAAAACACTCGTAATTAGTTTTTGTATTTTCCATATAGGAATTTAGAAAAGCGTCCTTTTATTGTTATAGTTTCACTAGACTGTATGCCCAACTTCATATTTCATTTGTTGATTATTTCTTGTAGATCGTCTTGTTAAGTAAAAGACAAAATGAAATATAAACATTTCAATTTATTGCAACTATATTGGGGAACGATATGTACAGATGGTGATATACTAAATGCAAATGTGATAACTTGCATTTTTCCAATTACTAGATCCAACTTCATTTAAGAGAGATAATTATATAAATAACCAAACACACCATTCAATTACTGTTAATTTCTCCATTATCAACTTATTCATCAACAATATTAATAAATAAGGCCAAAAAATAATGAACACTATATGTTAGTAATAGTCAACAATGGAACACTTTCAAAATGTCACCCAACATTTGCTTCTTAAGTTATATGAGCATTGTAGTGTAAAAGGGCATGCAGGAACAAAAGGTGTGCTCCTTTTGGGCTCAGATAATATTATATGTGAAATGCTAGATGCCATGCTTGATGAAGTGAATTGAATTGAAGCCCGTTCTAACAAACATCACAACAAAAACAAATAAGCCTACAAAATGGTGAAGATAATATGAACAACTTGCAAATCAATAAAGATAATTTGATAAGTCCACAAAATTATAATATGCACTTAAGGATAAATAATAAACTGTAAGCAATAATATTATCCAGTTATGCTTGTAAGGCATTTTGAACTTTTTGAAATTTTTAAAGCACATAATTTTAGGAGTGAGTGTTATCAACCCCACGTTTTTCAACACGGTCCATGGTCCCACAAACTTGCATGTCAACAAACTTTAAATTTTGGCTTATTATGATGGAAAATCAGGGCCAAAAATAGGTTACATCAATTATTTCAATTCCTATCGCCCTCCCATTCCAATTATTGTTGCTGCGATAACTCTGGATTACGTACAAGTGGGATATCCTGCGAGCACAACCACAAGGCACGAATGATGCCAAGTGGAGTACACATCAAGTGACACCACGTGATTACATTAGTTGGCATGATAATGACATTCATTAGCAGCTTCCATTTCTTGCCTTTCTTCCCCATTCAAATTGTTCCAATTTCCAAACATAGCCATAGCCACTCTGAACTCTAATTAAATATGGCGGGCCTAGGAACCTACTGAATAATTGCTACATGCACATAAACACATTAGAGAATTGTTTGAATAAGGTGGATGGATGGATTATATTCATAGATTTTAGGGGTATGATGATGGGATAGCTCTATAATTTTCCATGCATTTTAGGGAATACAAATATGAGGTTGGAGGGACAATGATGCATGAGACAAAATAAGAAATTGTAGAAGCAACATGGTTACCCCAAACGAGAGAACAATGGTATGCTCCCCGAAAACCCCAACCTCAAATTTTGTGGCAATTACTTGAGGAAGGTGAATGACTCATGAATAGAGGCACATGATTTGACAAGAAGTCATTACCAAAACCATGGGATGATGCTACATTCCTTTTCTAGAGGTATTTCACGTGCGAAGGGAGGTATGAAGTTATTTATCTACAACACATCAAGTTGTTAGATCACTTTCGTCATGGAAGGTTTGTTAACATGCCCTATTTTATTGCAAAAACCCTAGAGCATATGGCTTAATTGGTACATAAATCTAAGAAGCCATTGAAAATCTATCCCACCATGGCCTCATTAAAATTTTGATGGTTAGTGCATTGCAAAAGGAAGGAAGAACTTGGGATGAAATGTTGGAAGGCCATTGCATGCAAATGCTGCTACCCCACTAGAGAATTCCCTAGCAACTACAACTCCACCCCACGACCCCATTGTAGTACAAATTCCCACATATCCTTGCCATATGGAAAAAGAGCTGCCCAATGTTCGAATTATGAGGGCTTCTAGTGATTATACTACTAATTCCCCACAGAAAGAAGACAAACAATATGATGATGATGTAGAAATATTGGGGAGTAAACCTGCCACCAGAAGATTGAGAGGAACAACGAAGTGCCTGACAATGGTTCCAATAGCCAAGAAGAAAAAGACAAAGCGAGCCCATGATGTTGCACTTTCTGAAACCCTCTCGTTATTATAGAAGAAACACCAATTTTTTGTTGTTTTATAAAAAAATATGGAAACCCAACCCTTGTGTGGGGGATGTCTAGTTGAGATAATTTGTATTTTATTTGCGAAATCATGCTAGTTGTTTGATAACTATTGAAATTAATCAAAAAAATATCGAGAGCAATCTGTGGGTTAGAGGAGAATATGAAATACCTCTACAGGTGATACAAGAACAATGAAAGTGGGCCAATTACTTAGAGCATGAAAATTTTATCACCTTGAACATGAAATATGCCATTGCATATTCCACAAACCACATTCAAACATTGCATATTTTTGCACAAAAAGGATGTAAATCAAGGTGGGATGCCTTAGGAAAACAAACTCGAGATAGAGATCCCTTTGAGAACAATAACTTAAAGATAGCCTTAACAAGGGTTCATAAATATATTTCTTGCATGGAAGGATTTGAGAATAACTAGATCACTCTTAATTTTCATTATCCAATGATATGATTTCCAACAAGGATATATAAAAAGTAATATAACCTGAAAAAGAAAGAAGATATTTCATGTTGGAATGAAATTGTGGAAAAATCAAGGTATCTTCATGTTGATGAAGCATGACATAATTAGTACAGTATCAATAATATTCATGAAAGCCCCCTTTCAAGCTCATATTCAAACATACTAATTTGTTGTTTCTCACATTCACTGGGTCACCATTGCTAACATTCACTCCCTCACCGTCACTGACATTCTCTCCCTTAACGTTGTTGACACTCACTAGCTCACTATTGCTGACACTCATTTCCACTGTTGTGGCAACTCATAGACAACAGACGCAAAATATCTGTTGTTGCAATGTATACTATTCTCCATTAATATATCATCATTATCAATTAGTAGTTTCCAAATACTGGTGAAATAATGTTTTACATGTTTTCCTTTTTCTGCTATTAGGCTAAATTCTATTGTTGCAAATTTTGTTACATTTCCATTGCTTTCATTTCAATTTATATTTAAGATTCATGATTGTCTATGTATGCAAGCATAAAGAAAGTATAAGACAATCATGTGAAAGATATCTTCCATAACATACTAAACAATCAATGTATTGAAAGACTAACTCAGAGATGCATGGAGTTATTTACTAACCTTAATTTACAATTGGGACAAATTTCCCAAATCAACAAATATAGCCTCAGCACCTATCAAACATATGTGAACATATTCAACACAACAACAATACATTTAATACATGTAATACATTAATAAATATTAAAAAAAATATATATCACAACAAACCTGGAAAATCACGCATTGTTGGAGAGAGGGTGACCTTGCTTGTTAAGTTGTTCAAACTCAAGTGGTTCATCTTCATCTGCAATGATATTCAAATCAATTTCTGATCTTGCATTTTGTTTTCTTATTTCTCTTCTCTTTTTTGGGCTCAGGAAACTCTTCTTCCTCTTTAAAAATGACTCAAAAGAACCCAACCCACACGTGAAGTTATAATCCATAATATGAATAATGTTGATGTCATCCGATTTTTTTTTAACCAAAAAAATCAACTGTTTAGTCTTGGTTAAAGTAGTAGGAGGACCATTTCAAAGCAAGTCTAAGTAGCCGAATAAATCCTCTTTTTCTAACTCAAGTCCTTCAACATTTACATTAACATTGTGATTATCCATGAAAATTGTGTTGGAATCTTCACTAAGATCTGGTGCCTCTGTATTTATCTGAGGGAGGGTCATTGTATGAATTTTTTGTGGTCCGATGATTTATTAATGGGTTTGAATCCATTGAACGAGAACATAACCAACCCAGCTTTATGGCATGCTTGCAAACGTTTCCACGAATAGACCATGGGAAATCATAAGTTATGAAATTTGTGCAATAACAAGTGACAAGATATTGCTTATTAGGTTTATATTGACTCCTCACCCAAAAAGCATGAGACATTCTCCCATGAGAGCTGCAATCACTATCTAGAATTATTTTTTCTTTTTCCATTGATCATGATTTAAGTTGTTTACGTTTCTTGTAATTACTCAAATATCCTTTCTTTTTTAGAATTTCCTTAAATCAATAACAAGGTTCAACATTTGTTAGAAGAATATATATCAACCATTCCATCCTAATCACATTTCTTTCTTATATCATATAGAAAGTTTGTCTTTGGCTAACAATGATACGACTCCACAATATTTTTTGTCTACTTATTTGCATGGGGAAAATCACGAAAACCTTTTACCCAGATCCCTAATTGTAGAAAAGTTGGGTTAATGAAGATATTTTGTTTTTATGAAAACTAAAAAGAGAAATATAAGGAGTATGTGAACTTAAAAATATTGTCATTGAAAACCCAATTCTTGTGGAAATAGTCTAAGAACTGCTCCTCATTAGCAATTTTTTAAAGAATGCATTAATTGCAATGCTCACTTCATCATTGGAACAATCTCTCATAATTGAACCTAATCACTACACATCTCTTTTGCTATTTCTGGACTACTGGCCAATCGATTGACATTTTTTAGCCATGCCTTACATACGTGACAAACACACAAGATAACATTGCACCTTGTGATTCTACAATCACATTAAATTCATTTCAAGTGCATGATTTTTAGAATAAATACAAGTTGTAATATAGAACAAGAAGATTGAAGTTACCTTAAAGCATTGATTTCAACCAATGCGTCATAAACCATGAAGGCATTAACTTTTCAATTATGATCAGCTTGGTGACACCTATGCATGAGGTGCTCCAACCATAGTGAAATTTCCTATGATGTATTACGTGATGCCACCACCCATGCAACTGCCACCCCACTTTGTTGCTCATCAAATACCATGAGTGTGTAAAACTGATACCATCACATTCAAAAAACATATGAAGTCAAATTTAGCTCTTTAATCATTATCAATCACTACAAATCAAATTATTGTACTATATCAATCATTCTTAATACACACACCCCATATTTACTTGTGTTTAATGTTGAATCCATGGCTATTAAGCTATAATATGATAGCTTGCTCATTGTCTCCAACATCCACTTCGTTTGAATTCCAACTATAAAAGGGATCTCTCCACCGTTGGGATTTTGATAAAAGAAAAAATCGTTCTAGTGTTTTTTATACCAAAGGTTCACACTCATTTCATCCTTATTATGAAACTGATATTTTCCTTTCATTAGAAATTTATAGATGTTAACAACATCCCTATCTCGAGCTGTGGCATCCGTGTCAACATATTTTTTAACATGCATTTTACAAACCGAGTCAATTGACACTTCCAAGAATTAAAAACTCTCTACATAGGAAACCATTTCCCTTGATAAATTTGGTTGATGCAGGACCTAGCATCACCCGAAGTGTCATGCTGGCCATGTGTTACACAACAATTTTTCACTGTCCCTGTACTCCCTATTCCCGAATCCTGGAGGACCTTTAACAATGACTCCCGTGTCTATTTTCCATCATGAAAATGTGACATTATATCCCTTAAAGTATACTGAATAAGCTCCCTGTTAATCATTCCTAGAGTAGCTCCTTAAAAACATTTTAATTTGGAGCGACACACCCTTTGTTTGTCTCACTTATGTCAATGCCTCATCTTAAGACTGGAGCAGTGCCGATCGACGCTGGAATGGAGATCATAACCGCGCCGATCCACTTCTGGAAGATTTTTAAATATGGAAACGAAGCTTCGAGATATATAAGCTTCGTGGGCGAAGAGCTGGTTGTTTGTTCATGGGGATAGGGCCGAGCTTCTCCCTTTGGGATTCTTGTTCATACAAAAGAGGAACCACCCAAGGAGATAAACCATTTCCCCACCTTAAGTGGATTCATGTTCCCTCTCCCTTCACTATAAAATGGACATCCTCCCATACCTCTGCTAGTTAGAATAGAGATAGAGGAACAACAAAGAGATAATTGTTGCTATAGGCATTGAAGGAGAGTTGAGACCTTTGGCCTTTTCGTATCAAGTTGAAATGAGTGCTTTGGAGACGTGCCTAGATCTAGACCCGTTGAAGGAGAGCTGTGACATCAAGGCGCAAGTTGTAACTCCCCCTCTTATATTAATATGGTACAATTGATTATTACTTTCCACTCTTGTCTATAATGCATGATTTGATTTCTAGTATTCCTTGATCCACTAGATAGATTGTTTATGTGAAATACATGTTGTGATTTCACATTTTGTGTTGTTTGATCTCTTGTGTAGGTAACTAAGCCCTGGTGACAACAAGGATTTGACTAAGAAGAGAAAAGGATCAAAGTACTCGAGCGAGGAACAATATCAGACTGAGGTAGGTCATCTATATATGATCTGTGTCTGTTTACAATCTAGGAAAGTAGGCATTAGATTTTTACCTGTTGTTACTAGACCCATTCTAAGGTTAGAGGGATCGTCTCTATTTGCAAAGAGTATTTTCCTGCATAACAAATTGGCAACTCTGCTAGGGAAGCTTGCCTTTAATCTCCTATTTTCACTCTTTGATTTTTCGTTTTGTCATCGATATTTGGTCGATTGTCCATCTCCTTTTATATGTGGCTTCTGTAATTTCTTACATACATTCATCTCTCCGTTGAAGTGGTAAGCCCTGTTCCATTTCAGTAAACCCTGTAATTTTTAGTCCTTCTCCTCGATCGACGCTGGTATTTCTCTGACAGTCGTGCTCATTTACATAGTCGCACTTTTCCTCTTCCAGCGCAGGTTGCGGCCTCACGATCGCACCGATTTATATGTGTATATTTTTTATGGTTTCTTCCTATTTGTCTGCTGGTGTGTCTTATCCTTTTGAGTTTCTCTTATTCTTGAATAAATCATGTTCTTCTCTGTTTAGCGACACTTTTTGACTAGAGTTATCCATCTTTTGTCTTCTCTTTTCCAAAACGAGTGCATCTTTATCATCCTAGGGTTTCTAGGTGTTTTCAGACCATCCGAATGGTTGCATGCTTTTTTGATTTCCAGAATTTTTCATGAGTCGAATCTTGTCGTATCTTTCAGGTTTTTTTTTTGATTGTGTTTGTTTTTTCGGTTGATTCTCATGGTTAGAACTTTCAAGTGTTAACCTTCTGTGAATTTTAGTCTCTTTTCACCAACAAGCATAGATCACAATTGCTTCCTTTCGAATGAAGTTTGTTTTTCTTTGAGTGTTGTTCAGTGTTAAAATGAAGAGTGTCTTGTTTTGAGGAAATGGGTTTGGGTCTCTCTTTGATTTTCGGATCTTTTTCTCTTGTAGTGTTTTGAGAGATTTCGTTAGTACTTAAAGTGAGTGATTGATTTTGATTCACATTCTACATTTTGCATTGTGTTTATAAAAAAAACACAAAAAGTTATTTGCTTTCATTTTTCTTTAAAAATGAAAAGTTTCATTTCGATTCGCTTCTAGTGCGTTTAGTGAAAGAAAAGAAAGTGAAAATATTTTTGTTTCGCTTTAGGATTATGCACTTGAAGAAAAAGTGAAATGTCATTCCATGCATTTGTTTGCTTTTTGCATTTATTGTATGAATTTCTTCTCCCCAATTAACGTAGTTTTCATAGAAATGAATAATTGCTTCTCTCATATAGTTGCATCCTAAGGATTCAGGTGACATCGGTAGGACTTTGAAACTGAGACATAATTCAAGATAAAATTTAAAATTTATTTAATCAACCTAAGGAGAATTTGGAACCTAACGAATAACATTTAGAGGTATAGGCTAGAGACGTGTTCCGACATCTTTAAGCATAGTAGTTATCGCTAACGGTCTGCGTTACAATCTGGGGGTGATATCCCATCCCACGTATGGAAGTATATTGATGTATGATAAGTATATTTGAGGCACTATCATCGAATGGTTACACATCAGACAACACTACTACGGACTTGGACTCCCACATATTGTCGAGTATATTTTGGGAGACACCATTAGGCTGCAAACCTACCATAGGTAATTGAGTCGACTGCCTTGTAGACATGATATACCGAACACAACATTCGGGGAGATTGGCTGCAGTACGTTAAGTCCTTGGTCATTTCTCTTTAAATTTGATCACCAAGGTGTATATTGCAGTTCACGGATAATTGGTAATCCTTTATGCCTAGTTCACCCCTTTTGATTATTATTTTTTTAAATTTCTAAAATTTATTGTCCACGATAACATTTTACTTATGCTCATCTCCTTATCCAATCTTAGGTTGAGATCAATGGAAACAGTTCCTGAGTTTACCAACCAAGGAATCTCCTCATATGGGAATCCCGGTCCATTTCCTTCTTTTGGAAATGTTTGTGCCCTGTATATGGCAACATTGACCCTCCTGGGGTTAACTATTGGTCTGTCAGTTTGGTTATTTTTGACCCTTGTGGTTTTGAATGTACAAACTATTTCTCAACTGAGTTCTCCTCTGCCTGAACCATGTCAACCCTATGTTGATCTCAAGGTTGACCCCTCAACTTCTTCACCCATCTCTTCACCTCGTTCTTCCTCTTCGCCTGGTGAAAGTTTGGATTCTAGTAACCAGGTGGCTAAGAAGAAGAAGAAGGAAAATACGCAAGGGGGAAAACCAACAACCATTGCTACCCATGAAAATAATGTTGAAAAACCTCCCGTTTCATCCCGAAAATTCAAATTACCTTGCAAGCTATGCGAGGGTGACCAATTCTTAAAGACTGCCCTGATATTCCTAAGGTGTTAGAAGTGTTCTCCGTTGGCCCGATTCATCCTTCATCATCAACCTCTGGACATCATGTTTATGATGAAAATTCAGCTAGAGATAATAAGGCTTGTAAGAAACAGGGTAAGATAAAAATTCCCTGTAGGTTATGTGAAGGAAATCATCCCATTCACCTTTGTCCTTATATGGATGAAGACTCTAAAGTGTTGGATACCTTACAACTCCTGAGTCCTGTCTTCCAGTTGGTTACCGAAAGTTTTCTTCGAGTCCTCCCCTAGTTGATCGAGTGATTGATCATGATTAATCTCTGGTCAATCCTACTCTCTCCAAAAGTCAGTCTCATGAGTCCATTCCTGACCAATCATTGGTTAAGGAAAAGGTCGACCTGATTCCGCCTACGGTTCATCAGGTCTTTTCTGTAGAGAGTGGATCCAATACCACTTAGGTTCTCTTTGTTTCCTTAGATTCCCCGGGAGCGGAGGGTGATCCTACAGTTCCCATCACCGCAGTCTAGGAAAGTGATCCTCCTAATCTCATTCCCGAGGTTCAGGAGGGTGGTCTCCGCTCCCGTAACGCAGGGGGATAGCCCTCTTATTCCTATGGCATCCCCTCCATGTAGTTTGGCCGCTTCCTTTGATTGGAGTCGATTCACGAGATATTGTCTCCTTCTTACGTGCCCTTTGAGATCACTGTACATGCTTGTAATATGTCCGTACCAAGCATGATTATAGTTGAAGGTGCATCTGTTAGTATTCTCTCTTCAACTACCTAGAAAGCTTTCAGTTCTCCACAACTTGTGCCTATTACTCATAATCTGTTGCCTTTTAACAGAGGAACTAGTAAACCATTAGGGATCCTTCCGAAGCTGCCTATTACATTGGGATGAAATATTGTCTATATAGACGTAATGGTTGTCCAAGGCCCCTTGGATTTTAGCTTACTCCTAGGGAATGACTATACTTATGTCATGGGAGCGCTTGTCTCTTCCCTCTTTCGTGTGATCTGTTTTCCACATGAAGGTCGGATCGTGACCATTGATCGACTTTCATTCATTGGTTTTAATGTGACATATAGTCTACCATCATCCCTTCATGGTCCTTACCCATCGGTGGTGTGTTACCCTTCACAAGTTAATTATGTGGCGACTTGTTCATTGTCGGCGTTCAGTGACAGTGCCGTCAGTGATGTCGTAAACTGTGTACTGGGGGCATTGGATCCTGATTTCTAGAGTGTTTTTCTCCCATCAGATGAGAACCTCTTGGAAGTCATGACCTCTTATATGTCAATATAAAGTCTTTGGAGCATATTTCATTTTCTTGTCTCAAGCTCCTTAAAAGATGAAACAAGATTTTCAGAGCAAGGTTATTTTCTTGTGTCAAGCTCTTTAAAAATAAAGCAAAGTGTCATGAGGATAGTTCTTTTACTGTGTCAAACTCGTGAAAAAATGAAACAAATTCCCCTTCAATTCGAGTCTTTCGCTTAATCTTGTAACTGAACCTTCACTCCATCCATATATTTGTACTTAGAAATCTACTCAGGTGAATGGACTGAAGCTTGGGGGAAGGTACCTTGAATTAAGTTACCATGCTGGGGGCATGCAATTTTTTCTTTTTCAGGAAAAGTTTCCCATCTTTCAAGCTTGTGTAAAAATGAAACCTTATTACATTTTTGTACATTAGTGTACAATTTTGGTTTTGGTTTGGTGTGATTTTTTGTAAACTATTTTCCTTCTTATTTTGTTTTACTTAACAGATGCATTGTTCTAAGATAGACATTTGTGAAATTTGTAAAATTATGATCATCATTACATCATGTATACAACAGGAAAATATAGCATATATATATATATGTTGATTTGGTTTGAAAGATTTTTTTAAGTACATCAAAACCCCCAAAAAAATATTTGTTTTGGTACATAACGAGACTCACAGGTCTCAACAAGACTACAAATGCAGAAATCAAAACTAGACTAATCAACATGGTGATAGCAGTAGCAGGCCACTGCTCGAATGACTCGAGTCAATAGTTGGTGAATATGATCAAATACCCCTACTGTATGCCTCTGGTAATGGTGGGTAATGTCTTGAACACGAGAATATTCAGGAATCTCGGTAGTCAAAGCATCCAGTTTTCGGGAAATCTCTTCTTCAGCATCTGCTCCCTCCTCGTATGGAGAAGCCTCAAACTCCCTCACCACTATTTTGGCTATAGGAACATCCCAAAAAGTCTCTGGGGTATGACATCTGCGGCACATAAGTTTAAATATCAGAACATATATATCGAAAAAATATAAACATGCAAAAGTTTACCAAAAACATGTTTTACCTGTGTCGTCCCATTGCTCGCCCTCTGGAAGTGGTAGATTTGGATCACCTCAGAAATCTATCCCGGAGTACGGCCAACCTCCACTAAAATAAGGTGACACCTCAGCCATACAAAGAAGGTAGGTTTGTATGACATCTGTTTCCCACCTCTTGAATGAGGCATCAACTCAGCCCATCTCATCAGACGTGGCTACCGTGGTGCCAACACGACTACTTCCACCCACTAGAATTGGAACAAAGGTACCCGTTCCAAGAATATTTCTGTCAAGATCGATCCATACCCAAACTGCTTTAGTCGACTATTCTTACACTTTGATAGTTGTTTCTTCATTTTTTCCAGCACAACTTCTGCCCCGTTAAAAATGGTAGGCAACATACAGTCCACGACAGTTTGCAGCTGAGACTTGGTAGCCTCATGCGGTACTTGTGCCCCGGCCACACGTGTGATAGTGTATAAAATTACTTTGAGTGGAAAATTTTTCACACTTCTTATCTATATCTTCCCACTGGAATATTTCTTTGCCTATGAACATGCCCTCCCTATGATAATATCCATACTTTCGCCCATGATTCGGGCCCCAGTCAGACGTGCCTGTGCTCCTCTACATGATAGGCCAGTGATGAAGTAAATATTGGCCACTTCAATTTCCACCTATTGGTCACCAAGGATGAATCTCTCCCATCCTGTATCCAAAATTCTTAGCAAGTATTGCAGTAATTCTGGCTATGCTCTTAAGCCAGAGGTCATAAAGAATTTGAGGAGCCCGCAGTCCCTCAAGGTGGCAAGACAGTCTCGTTTTTCCATAGCTGCTCTTTCTACTTTGTCATTATCTCTCTATATCTACTAAATCACCATGATTTCTCAGTTTTTTCCTTCCTAATATAATATTTACATGGCCTCTTGTCAATATCCATGCTTGAGAACCAATTTTAAATGGAGATTTTTTGAGAAATTTTGGTGTTTTTTTCACGCTCTGTGATCGACGCAACCGTTTCACAAACAACTGCATCGATCGAACCTCATCCTGTGTTTAGAAAAACATACTGACGTGATCCCGATATTGGGTCCTTGCGCCGATCCGCCGCGACACCATGTTTAAATCTCTTCCCCAAAAAATTGTTATGTTGTGTAAAAAATATTAAAACAGGTATAAAAATGCAGAGGATGAGTGCGGCTATTACCTAGTGTTGACGACTAGTCGATCAATGTCTTGGATCACCCACGATATGCTCTTGAAGAACTGAGGTAAATAAGGGTAAAAACCTCTTCCAAAACTTGTGAAGGTAAAAAGTAAAAATGTTTTTACTTTCCTCATTTTTTATAAGTGTTCAAGTCACTTTTTAGGGTTTTTGTCATATTTTAATATATTTTGATGAATTTTACCTTGAAAACATATAAGGGTTTATTCTTGTACATAAACATGGTTCATTTCTTCAAAGGATGAAATGTACACGAGTTCCAGTTTATTAATTTTTCGGACTCGGTAAAAATAAATGAAAAAGTCACCCCTTGGAGTCATCTTTCAGCTCTTTTCTGACTCTCTAAAAGTGAAAATATTGATGATTTCTTGTCGTTTTGAACTTGTTAAAGTGCATGAAATGTCATTTACCCAGATACGTTTACCCCATTTTTGGGTTGGGATAAATTATTTACAAAAAATGAATACCTTAGTCAATCGCGGCTAAGAGGTTCCCTCAGACTTTGTTTTCTACCTTTTTGGGTTTGAGGGACTATTTATGAAAAGGGTCATCTGGATTTTTCTTTTCGCCTCTTTTCAAACTCTCTAAACATGAAAGGCACTGAGTTCCACCTTTGTCGGACTCATTAAAATTTAAAGGAATTGGACCCATCACCATGACGACATCGATTTCCTCCTTCCTAGGGCTCGTAAAATGTACTAGGATGGATTTGTCTGAAGGAAAAACTTATATGACAAGGATATGCTATCCCCTTCAATACTGTATTAAAAAATAATTGGGGTACTCAGTAGAAATGGTGGGGGAAAATGAAAGTATTTATCAGTTGCGTCAGTAGTATGTCGCTCTTGAACATGACACATCCTTTGTTTCGTGTCGGGTTGGGGGCATCCTACATTCGTCACTTTGCCTCCATGGCCTGGGAAATCTGTTTTCCTCCCATTTAACCAATTTCATCAACATGACCTATGATTCCATTTGAGTCAAATACTACCAAACTCCGGAGTTGTGTCACCGATATGTTCAAGAGAAGTTCCTTTTGTGTCTTATTCATTACCTGGTTCTTTATTCACTTTCATCATTATCTTGTTGCCTTTGTCTCATGTCGATGATGTGGGACACATTATGGCCCTCCTTCAGTGGATCAGTTCCTGTTGACTTCAACTCATTATCCGGGAAGTTTATCCATAGATCCCTTTTTAGTACCTTAGAGCCTGCATGCCCTAATGGCAGGTTTTTCGCCTCCGACGAAAAGTTCACATCATTGGCCTTTGATTGGATGATTTCATGGGTGTTCGAGGTCAACTCCTTATTTGCATCTCGTGGATTGCACTGCTAGTACCTTGAGGGCCATTGTCATTATTGGTGGTCTCTCTCGTTCCTGTTAACAATTTACATCATTGATTGGTAATCATATGACTTTCTTGCATGTTCTAATTCAAATCACTCATTCATATGCCTGAATGTGTACTTGGTCAGGTTGCGACAAAGCGCAAGACCTTGGATTTTGTCTGATAAAGTCTAGGTTACGAGGCGATATGTATTATTCATGATTGCACACATAACTCTTTTATCTGGATGGTTGCAACCATACCTGAGTCCATATTTGTGATCCTATTTTCTTGGATGACTGCGACCATACCATAGATCCTATTTCATGATCTCTTTTATGGATGGTTGCATCCATACCTGATGTCATGTGTTTATCTCAAAGATTTTAGTTATGTATATATGTGCTTGATTTCACAGGTTTTCCGACGACGACGTCTTATTCATGGCACGTATTAAAGTATTTGGCTTGGATTTGGAAACTTGTCTCGAATGAGGCTTCCAACATCAAGGTACCGGTTGTATGCTTCTCTCTTTGATTTATCAATAATACAAAGCATGTTTTACTTTCCATAATCTTGCCAATGATTACTTGCTTAGTATTATGATCCTTGATCTGTCATATGGTTTACATTAGAATGCAATATACTATGCTTTCTTCATTTTTCATTTTTTAATCTCTATTTCAGGTATTCATGCACAAAGGAATAGCGAGGAGCAAGCTTGGAAGTGAGGAGATCAGGATTAACATCGAAAAGCGACCACATAGGAGTGAGGTAGCCCATCTTCCTTTCTCATGTCATTCTAATTTAAGCTAGGAGAGTTTGCTTTATTGTCTCTCGTTTGTTACGAGACCCACTCATTTTTCTATAGGGATTGATTCTATCCATAGAAGATATTTCCTAGATAAAAACTTAGCATCCCTCCATTCCTTGGCCTACACCGAGTGTTCATTCTGGACCGCCTTCGGCCATACTTTCTACCATTACTTGACACATCATACATTGCATAACAACTCACACTAACAAAGATAAACCCATACTACATGGAATAGGCCACGACTAATCAGATCATGGGCATGCAGATAAATAAAACTTGCCAACAGAATATCCAACTATATCAGGTTGTCAAAGTTGGCTAACTCTTACACCAAGGCAAGTGGCTCACCAAGGACCAAGTTCAACAAAAGTTTCCCCATCTCATGGAGGCACTCAATGCAATGGGGACCATTTCTTCCTAAGTGGGGAGGAATGATCTAGGTGGATATTGGTGGCCACCCACCTATTCCACTTGGACCCCAACCATTGTTTCTTTCAGTGTCCTTAATTGTAGCACAATTTACTATTTTTGGTAGTTTTTTCAGGTCTTGAACTTCCAGAGTCGTTTTGAGGCCCTAAAAGATGTTTTTTTAATGGGAAATATTAAAATTAGTGGCAAGGATTTAAAATAAAAAGTTGTAGCCTCAGATATACTTTTCTAACGAGGTATTGTACGCATCAATGGAGATCATATGTCAAAGTTACGACCCTGAGAAATTGATGTGCCAACTTACCCCAACGAGGCCCACAGACTTTTGGTACGTCATCTCCTAGGGTTAGGTTTTTATATGTTTAGGGTTTTACATTGTTCTCAATAATAAATAGGCCTTTGAGCCTTATTTTAACCTAGTTCAGAAGACATGTAGATGCCACATCTCTCTTCAGAGATAAGCTACCATTTCTTATGCTATTTTATTTCAATTATGCATGTAAATTGTTTTCAGGACTTTGTTATTAATGAATTCAAGTTTTGTTTTTCATTTATCTCTATGTTTCTATTCATATATGTATTTCATTTTGTTACTTCATAAATCTAGATCAATACCCCCATGCCTCATTTGTATAGAGGGACTTTAGCACTTGAGTTAGCCTTAGCATTAGATAGTTATTTTTTTCTTAAGGAGTTAGAGGCACTCAATACCTGGCACATAGTAGGGCGAGTTGTGGTGATGCCAGGGTTTAGCCTTGAAGATAGTGTAGGAATCTTCCACTATCAGGACTTGATGGATTTTCTTGACATGTACATTAAATTTGCAACATGATTAATGAGAAGTTCTTTGTAACAACCTGGAATTAAAACAATCAACTATTCAACTAATTCATATATATTTTCGAAAACCATGAGAAGAGAAGACTTATTTGTAGTGACAATATACCCTACTTATGATTTTAGAGTTGCAATGCTACCTAGATCCTGCTGACCACAACAAATTTTTAGGGACAAATCTCCACCCAACCATACTCTCAACTACACCTAATATTTCTACAATTGGCCACCCCCGAGCCCTCAATCAACTACTACAGTTAGGGAATCCTTTGTCTCACAACGCTCTCCTTCCAAAGGAATAAATAATCCTTCTAATCTCCCTTTTTTTCAATTAAATAGAACAAATGGTTCTAAAAATGTAAGAGATTGGAAAGGGATCTACAGGCACATAATCCATGTGTCAACATGCCAAATTTTATTTATTTATTTTAAGTTTTTCTTAATTCAACATTTTTTTTAATTTAACCTTTGTTTATTTTATTCATTTTTTACTTTTGTTAACTTTACTTATTCTTACTATTTGTATGGTTTATTTATATATATATTTATTTGGAACTTCAGTTTATTATTATTATTATTTACTATTATAATTATCATGTATTCTTTATGTATTATTTATTTTCTATCATTATACTTTATTTATTATTTATTGTGTTATTTATTTATATATTAATATTATTTCATTTATTATTATTATTAATACGAGACATTACATACTCCCCCTCTTTAAGGAACTTCATCCTGAAGTTAAGTTTAATCATTTCTTTTTATTTTATTTTATTTAGTTATTTATTACTTACTTTGTCACTACACCCTTTGTTGAACTAGTATAACAACAAACATCGAAAGTTACACAATATAAATCCCAAGGAATATCAAGTCCTTTCTCTCAACTTTCGTAACCAGGAATAAAGCCTCATCATTATATACCATAGCCCCAAGGCTCAAACCTCATTTACACCAAGGCAAGCATTCGGTCCTAGTACTCAACGAATTTGGGAATCTCATAACGCTAGCCTAACTCCCTCTACACTCACTAAGGTGCACAGCCCCAGTCATTGAAGTACTCACACCCCCTATGGATTTTGGCATCCCAGTGGCCTCCTCCAGATAGTCCCATAGCCGCTCAAAACTTATCCATCAAGAGATATATGAGAAAAAGGAACCACTGGCATATGTAGTGTTGATTGAGTTTTTCCCTAGCCCATATCGTGTTACATATTCTCCCTCATAGGTATGGTTTCCCACAAGATCATCAAATAAACCAGCCCCTTGGCCCATTTGTGGATTTCCTATCAATCCCCACATCTCAACATGCAACCAATGCATTAGCCATAATCATAACATCATAGAAAGCAATCCACATTCTAACTCTCGCATGTCAACATGAGAACATAACATCATGGTTATCACAATATTCAAAATTTAAAAAAAAAAAACAAAAAACAAAAAAAAAACGGCATGCTCATGCATGTCATAAAACATGCATACAATAACTACATGCTTCACATCTTGAAATACCATCATAAGTTGTAACATCAAATTATATGTATCAAATATATATCATGACATCAAATAATAAATGGAACCTCATGTCAATATAAACAAAGTCCTTGGAACAAATTCTACTAAATAACCTTTAAATATGTGTAATTAATCGTCGTGAATCCATCTTGTATAGTTTCCATCATTCATATAAACAATAAATTTCCATTTTCCAAATGACATCATTACCCCTAGTTGTTATTTTCAAATCCCATCAACAATGTGAGTGGTCATTTTTTTGTTAAGACATCAATATATCCTTGTGTTTTATTAGCATCTAGCAGTTATCCAAGTCAATAATAACATAAGTGTTAGATATCATATTACCCAATAACATATATTTTACACTATAATACTCAAATCCTTTTACAATTTTTCTATATCATAAAAGTGAATCTTATACTTTATACATTTATACTATGGCAGCCCCAACCATGTTTTCTCTCATAAAATTCAATGTAAATATTTTTACAAAAAAATGGTTTCAGTAATGCAACATGGATTCCAGAGACTAAGGAGGTTACTTACTTGGGATGTTTAAGTTTCCTTGCTGCAAGAAAATATGAATTGGTTATGACATCCATTAAAGGTTGGTTGGTGAAAATTTGATGGCCTGGTATTTTCATGATTAATGAGGCTACAAGAGAATAACGCGGGCCCATGTTGCTTTGGAAAAAATTACAAGGAAAGAAAGACAAATAAATTAATGGGAAATGGATTGCATTGATAACTAGGGAAAAGTAGTAAAGGTTAATCATTGCGCAACAGAGAAACACAAGAGAAGAGAAGAAGAGAGCATTTGAGAATTCTCATTCAGCAACATAGAAGGATATTAAGGGGAGAAAAGAGAAGAGAAGCCCAAGAAGATGGACAATGAAGAAGTCTTGCAGAAAAATGAAGAATAATAGTGATATTATTTTCAGTTGGCAAGGTTGGTAGGAATAAGATCGCTCCCATGCAAGGAACAATGGCATCTCGATTATATGTTTAGCTTGAGGGTTTAGATGGTCTTTCTCTAGAGTCCCTTGATGGTTGGAGTGGAGGGTTGTTCATTGGATTCCTGAAAGGGTGATTTATAAAGTCTTTCTTTTTGTGTGGTTTTATGGTTGATTATGGAATCCCCAAAGTGGGTGGAACCACTTTGTTGTTGTTTGAAGGGTGGAGACTTGTTTCTCTAGACTCCTTGACATTATTGGGTGGAGAGGAAGTCTTTGGATTCCATAAAACTATTGGTTGGTGAGCAGTTGAAGGGTGGAGGAAATGGGCCTTTTAATTCCCTAAGATTTCATAGACTACTTTGATAGTTGGTGGATGGATGTGGGTGAACCTATGGAGCTCCTTTTCCAACTGGAAATTGGTGTTTAAATCCTTTGAGAAAAGCCCCTCAATCTCTGGAATCTGGCTTGGGGGTGATAGTTATGAGTGGACTGGTGGTGGTTTTCTATGGTTGGGTGGAGATCCCTTATCCCATATTCAGTTGCCCAAACTCCAATTTTCAATCCAAGATAAGTCTTTGTACATTTAGCTTGTCTTATTGAATATATGTGTATATTTTTTTACTGTTAAGTTAAATTTGCATTGATTGCTTGAACAATGCATGGTTTACAGTTTTAAATTGAAAAGAATGAGATTTTGTTAACTAGTCCTTGTGATTGTGATTTTTCTCTAATCCCCTGCATGTATGGAGATATATATTTATATTAGTGTCATAGGAACTTAGTGTATACAACCATGCAGTCATTGTGAGTAGCACTAGTGAAGGCATCGTAACCTTTGTTGATTGATTAAATACTTAAATTAATTGTTGAGCTGAAACAATAAAAAATATGAACACAGTGGGTCCATGGAGGAAACATGTATAAGCCACCCAACACCAATTAAATTCATTAGTATGGTTGAGGTTCTGAGGTGGATGGACCTCATTGTAATGAATGTAAAACATAGAGAATTTGTATATTATTGTTTTTGTATAGGGGTAAGAACAAGTATGTAAATTATAGAAGTGCGCATGCATAAATTTATATATGATACGCAGTGTAGAATACAATGTAACCGAGTTAATCGTGATCAAATCATTCCTTTTGCAATTTTATCTCTCCAATCTTGAGCATAGATATATACATATTTATACTTTTCTTACAATGTTATGGTAACATTTTGTATTTTTGGTCTTAGTATAATCCTAATAAACCATGATAAAGGTGCCATGTCTACATATTGGCTTTGACAATCAGACATTGGAAAAATTTCTCATAGTGGAGACTGGAGTGCATTGGTAGGGATACACTCATTTCTTTTAAATCACCTTGTGAAACCACGCAAAGCATTATGTTTGGAAGGGATCCTAGGTGACGTCTCTCGAAGTTTCACCCCAAAAATATCCAAAGAGGCATATGCTAGAAGCGAAGATAGGAACCGAGACGACGTGGCAGAGTCAACAAGTGCATCTGCACCAAGTGCGTCCAGAGAATCGTCGAGATGGAAAGGACCAGGATGACGTGTCCCAAAAGCATCATTCCCAAAATATCAAGGGAATCATATTAGGAGGATCATTGGGATGGAAAGGACCGATAAGATCAAGGGAAGCGTGTGAGGATAATCATCGGGATGGAAAGGACTAAGATGATGTGGCAGGATAGTATTGTGGAAGTTGCCAGAGAGATGGGGCCCAAGTAAAATGCATCGTAAGGGAAGCATCTAGGCTGATGTGTCCCAGAGATCTCAACCTCAGAATTTCAAAGGAGTGTCATGTGAAGGGAGCATCGAGATCACAGAACTGAGACAGTGTGGAGAACCCGATGACATGTAGAGGATGACGACGTGGTCTAGTGTGATTGGCTAATGATCAGGAGTTCATATTTTTTTCTCAAAATTCAAGTTACAAGATTGGGTTCGAAATGGCAAACAGGTTTAAAACTGGATCGACCAGCAGAGTGGGATCCAAATTGGTGGAATCAGGGATGGCACAGTCGTGGAAATGTTGAAGGTGGAACGAACAGTAAGTTAACATTGTAGAAAAAAGTGAACAAAGTGACAGCGAGGATGGATGGACGAGCATACACCACGTCGGAGATTGCTATGTTTACCATTCATTCATCGCAAGTTAAGATATATATATTTTGCGATGCGAAGAAGGGTGAATAGGTGAGGACCATTAGATCAGAGGCAGATCAACAACAGACGACGAGTCGCGATGCCGCATTTCACAAATATTAACAGATATCATTCAGAGTTTGCAAGGTAAATTGGTTGCGACATGGTAAGATTTGAAATCTGTGATGCAACGAGGGAATGCCACTTGTTGGCACTGCGCATGAGTGCACTTCGCAAGAGTTATGGTTTATCGATATCGGTAGAGTGGTAAACTTGTGAGGGAGAGATTGCAATGTGTTGTGATTGGTTAGCATGTTTGGGACCCAAGACCCTAGTTCCACGTGTATGTGAAGTTATTTAAGGTTGTGTTTGTTCTGTTATAAAGAGCATTGTTAGTTGCTTTGCGTATTTATGTAATTAAACTCCGCAATTGTATTCCGTTGTGTTCCAGTCAAGCCACTTAACGGTTGGGGGTGCGCATGTGGCCACCACCCTAACCGTAATGTTTAAATGCATGACTTAATAGACAGAGTGGATAGGGGCACACCAAATTTGGCGGTCATCCCTAATTTAACTCCAGTTAATTGGAATTCTCCACATTTTTTTAGCGGAGTCTTCCTAGGAGATATTGGACAAAAATGTAGGAGGCTCAATTTTCGACCATTCAAGGTGAATGAGGAGTCATTCTTGAATAATTGGAGCATTCTAAAGCCATTGGTGCAGAGATAACAGCCATTAGAGCACGGTAACTATATGTAATAGCAAAATTTTGAGCATAATGAAAGATTGACAAGCCATTGGGAGCTAGACCAGCGAATGTAGCCCAGGAGGGGTGAACTGCTTCATCATGCCTGCTGTGTAAATTTTATGTGGTTACTTATTTCTCTATTTTACACTACTTTTCAGTATTATTTAGACTTATTTTATGCTTCTAATTCACTAAATTTCATCTATAATTCATGGAAAAACTCCTTAATCCTTATGCAAACTAATGAACCAATTATGCATATGTTTTTAAAAATGAAAGACCCTTAGCACAACAAAACTAATACATTCATTTCAGATCAAATGGTATCGGAGCTAGAGTTTTTATCTCTGGGGTTGTTTAGTGCAAAGAATTGTTTAACTGTTTGCAAGTTTTATATGCTTACAAGGCTCAAGCCTAAAAGGGTAGAAGAAAAACTGGTGGAAGCAGGAGGGTCTCAAAAGGAGCCAAAGCAAAGGAGAGCAATATTGCCACAATCTCCACCACCTAGTTAACCTCCTAAAGAAGCAGAAGCTCCATTAAGCATGCCTCATAAGGAAGGATAAATTCATGAAGAAGTTGACCCTAAGGAGGAAGAAAGAGTGTTTAGGAAAGCATTTCTTGACATGACAGAGATGGTTAGAGTTCTTTATCAAGAAAGGAATGAGAGACTGGAAGAAGAAGGATCTAAACTTAAAAAGGAAGGACAAGGATATTCAGGAGGTAAACATGATGAAGACAAGTCAGAGAAGGGAAATGGAGGAAATGGAGAGCCACCATCTTCACCCTCATCATCATCATCATCATCATCATCATCATCTACCTCTTCTTCAGTACATCAACCACACAAGTCCAAGAGCACTGCTAAGTCTCATTTATTAAAACTTGATGTTAAGTTCCAATTTCCAATGTTTAATGATGAAGTAAATGCAGACAAGCTAGATAATTGGATTTGACAATCGGAGGTCTATTTAAGTATACAGAACCTTCAAGATGATGATACAAAAATTCAATTATCTTCTTTGAGAATGGAAGATGCGGCACTTGTTTGGTGGGAAGCCAAGACATGGGAGGAAATCAAGAAACATGGTAATATTATTCTATCATGGTCAATTTTATTGCTGCTATCAAATGAAAATTTTATCCATTAGCTCATATGCAAAAATCCATCATGAACTGGCATAACTTTAGGCAGTTAAAGGGACAAAATGTGCAAGAATACACCTAGGAAATTAGGGGAAGATCTCTTTTATTAGGGGTGGATTTGCAGAGCCAAGACACTTTGCTAAAGTGCATAGGAGGCTTACATAGCTACCTAAAACATACTATTCTCATGTTTAACCCCCCCAGTCTAGATGAATTTTGTGTTCAGGCCACACATCTAGAAGCTAGAGGGAATAAAATTCCTAATGAGGGTAGGAAGAAACCTTTTAAGGGTAAAGCCAAGGAGAAAACCCAAAAAGGTAACGAAAAAAAGAATGCATCTATTAAGAAAGAGGGAGAAAAAGTGACTTGTAAAAATTGTTGAAAAGAAGGCCATGATGGAACTCATTGTTGGAAATTGCATCCAAAATTGAGGCCAACGAAAGCCAATAACAAAGAGAAACAGAAAACTGCTGCTACAGTTCAACATGACTTAGGGTCTGATCCAGGTGATGAGACTAAAATTATAGCCATGGGATTGAAGAACATGAAGGGAAAAGAAATTGAAACTAAACCCAGTACCAGTACATCAAACTGTCACATAAACACTCCAAATGAAGAAGAAATAATAGAACTATTTCATGTGAGGGTCATATCCAAGCATACCAAGATTGACACATTGTTTGATAGTGGGTCACAAGAAAAATTAATCTCTGAAGATTTGGTCAAAAAACCTAACCTTGAGACCATACCACATCCAAAACCATATCCATTGGGTTGGATTTGTACGGATGCAAATCTACAGGTTACAAGGAAATGTATATTGAGGTTTGCAATTACTACAAGCTTTGTTGACATAGTTGAATTAGATGTAGTTCTGCTTGACATAACTAGTTTTGTATTAGGGAGTCCTTACTTGTATGACAGGAAATAAATATTCTATCGCCATGAGAACAAGTATCATTTATTCAAATATGGAAAGGATTTAATTGTTATAGAACACCACAAGAAGACAAATATTTCTTTGGTAAATGTTGGACATGCAAAGAGGTTGGTAAATTCAAGTAAGAATTTTGTTCTTCTTATGATTAATTCAAAAGCTGATATTAATCATGAATATTTTGAGGGATGCGATCCTAAGCTGAAATCATAATTATATGATGTGGTTAATGGGAATCATGAGATGTTTCAGGAGCCAACAGGATTTCCTCCAAAAAGGGAAATTCAACATTAGATTTAGTTGCAGCAGGATTTTCCTCTTCCAAACATCAGTATGTATCACATGTTGATGATGGAGAATGCGGAAATAAAGAGGCAAATCAAAGAGATGTTGGATAAAGGTATCATAAGGCCAAGCACCTCGCCATGAGGTTCACCCAGAGTCTTGATACCAAATAAATATGGGACTTGGTGCATGTGTGTATATTTTCGAGGTTTGTCGAACAAAATTACGGTAAAAAATCGTTACCCACTCCCAAGAATAGATGATTTGTTTGATCAGCTGAAAGAAGATATATTTTTCACTAAGTTATATTTACGAAGTGGATATCATCAAGTAAGAATTGCAGAAAGTGGTATATGGAAAACTGCATTCAAAACCAAACAAGGACTTTTTGAGTGGCTAGTTATGCCTTTTGGTTTATGTAATGCACTGGAAACTTTTATGCGGGTTATGGATAATGTTTTGAGACCATTCCTTGATGAATTTTTTATTGTGTACTTAGATGAAATTTTTATTTTCAGCAAAACAAGAGAAGATCATGTCTTGCATGTAAATAGAGTGCTTGATATTTTGAAGAAAGAGAAATTGTTTCTTAGTATGTCAAAATGTGAGTTTGGAAAGAATTCTTTGGTCTATTTGGGACATATTGTAGGAGGAGGAGAATTGAGGATTGATCCTTCTAAATTGGAGGCCATTGTGAATTGGCCCACAACCAAAATAGTTACCGAGGTAAGAAGTTTCTTATTTGCAGCTCAATGTTGGAGGAAATTTATTGTTAACTTTTCTTCCATCGCAGCTCCTATGCATGTAGTGACAAGTGTGAAGAAACACTTCCAATGGGGAGGCAAACAGCAGCAAGCTTTCGAAGCTTTAAAAGAAAATATCATTTCAGCTCCAGTCCTTGCACTACCAAATTTGAGACGGCCATTCGAGATACAAACCGATGCTAGTGACTATGCCATGTGTGCAGTCCTTTTGCAGCATGGTAAGCCTATCACCTTTCATTCAGAAAATTTTAATGGTGTTGTGACTAATTATCCTACATATGACAAAGAAATATATGCGTTGGTACAAAGTGTTAAGAAGTGGAAACACTACTTGATGGGTAAAGTGACTATTGTACACACCAAGCACCAACCATTACAGTACTTGCAGTCGCAAATAAAATTGCAGCAATCAAGACATTTTAGGTGGATGGGATTTCTTCAACAATTTAACTTGGTTATAAGGTACAAAAAAGGTATATTCAATAAAGTTGCAGATATGCTTTCGAGACCAATCATTAGTGCTTATAATTTACTGAAAAATGATTCTATTGTACATGAGAGTTACATAGAACAATATGCACATGACGTTGATTTCAAAGATGTGTATGCTAGTTTGAGTGAAGGGAATCAAGTTGAAGAAAGTGATTATCACATGCATAAAAATGTGTTGTTTCATTTGGGAAAGATATGTATTCCACAAGGAAAGAGGCTAAGTGTCATGAGAGAATCTCATTCTTCTCTTATTGATGGACACTTTGGGGTAAGAAAAATAGTGGTGCATCTACAAAGGTATTGTTTTTGGCCTCGTATGATAGATAGTGTGTCACGTTTTATAAGAGGTTGTTCTATGTGTGCAACAAGTAAGCCTAGTAATAGGAAGCTTGGATTGTACACGCCACTACTGGTACCATCAAGGCCATGAGAGAGCGTCTCCATGGACTTTTTTGGAGGTTTACCTATGTCAACAAAGCAACATGATTATCTTTTTGTAGTTGTGGATAGATTCAGTCAAATGTGTATACTTATGCCATGTAAGAAGACCATTACTGCTGAACTTTATTTTCAAAATGTTTGGGTTCATTTTGGATTGCCCACTTATATTGTTAGTGACAGGGATTCTAGGTTCATTGGGAATTTTTGGTCAAATTTATGGAGAATGATGGACACAAAAATGAAAAAGAGTATCGCTTTTCATCCACAAACAGATGGACAAACCAAAGTGGTGAAGAGAAATTTTGTGCATCTATTGAGAGGATATTGCAGCAAACATCCTAAGTTTTGGGATGAACAACTACATTACATTCAGCACGCTTACAACCGGGAAAAGCACTCTTCAACACAAACCTCACCTTTTGAAGCATGCTTTGGGTATTTTCCAAAATTTCCATTAGACTTCATCTTTGGGAAGGATGTTGCAATTGATGGCCATAGTGATATTGATAAGGCTCGAAAGTTCATTGAGAAAATTCAGATGATACATCAACAATTTCAATAACAGCTTGAGAAAATTCAAAGCAAATACAAAGAGAGGCATGACAAACACCGGGTTGATCACAAGTTTCAAGAGGGAGATGAGGTATGGTTTCACATTAGCAAAAAAAGGATGCAAGGGGAAGGTTAAAAACTAAAACCCGTTCACTATGGTCCTTTCAAGATCATAAAAAAATTTGGTAATAATGCATTCCAACTTGATTTTCCTCCTTACATGCAAATGTACTCAACTGTTAATGTTGAAAACTTACGCTTGTATGAGCCTCCTTTGATCGATGATCAAGGAAGTGATGTTCAGCTACCTTCTATTGAATATTTCTCGCTGGAATTTCCAGATGAGCTCAAAGAAGATACAATTCTTGATAGGAGGACAAGAGCATCAAAGAGGGAAAGTGTTGACTACCTTCGAGTTGGGCTCAAAGGTACTAAACCAAGCAAGGAAAAATGGATGGAGATTGGAAAGATGAGGGAGTTGTACCCGCATCTACTGAATAGGTAATCAAGTCTTTTGGGGTCCAAAAGCTTCCCAATGGGGAAGAATGATCAGGAGTTCATAAATTTTGCTTAAAATTCAAGTTATAGGATTGGGTTCAAAATGGAAAAAAAGTTTAGAACCGAATCAACCAGCAGAGTGGGATCTGAATTGGTGGAATTGGAGATGGCACAGCCGTGGGAATTTTGAGGGTGGAATGGACAGTAAGTTCAAATTGTAAAATGAAGTGAAAGAAGTGACAGCGAGGATAGACGGACAAGTGTACATCACATCGGAGATTGTTATGTTTACCATTCATTCATCACAAGTTAAGATATATATCCTGTGATGTGAAGAAGGGCGAGTAGGTGAGGACCATTAGATCGAAGGCAGATCAACGACAGACGATGAGTCGCGATGCTGAATTTCACAAATATTAAAGGATATCATTAAGATTTCGCAAGGTAAATTGGTTGTGACGCTGTAAGATTTGAAATCTGCGATGCAACGAGGGAATGCCACGTGTTGGCATTGCACATGAGCACACTTCGCAAGAGTTATGGTTTGTCGATATCGGTATAGTGGTAAACTTGTGAGGGAGTTATTGCGGTGTGTTGTGATTGGTTGGCATGTTGTGGGACCCAAGAACCATGTTCCGCGTGTATGTAAAGCTATGTAAGGTTATGTGTGTTCTGTTATAAAGAGCGATGTTGGTTGCTTTGCATATTTATGTAATTAAACTGCAATTGTATTTCATTGTGTTCTGGTCAAGCCACTTAACAGTTGGGGGTGTGCATGTGGCCACCACCCTAACCATAACATTTAAATGTGTGGTTTAATAGGCAGAGCAGATAGTGGCACTCCAAATTTGGAAGTCAATCCTAATTTAACTCCATTTAACTGGAGTTCTCCACATTTTTTTAGTGGAGTTTTCCCAGGAGATATTGGACAAAAGTGTAGGAAGCTCAACTTTCGACCATTGAGGGTGAATGAGGAGTCATTCTTGACTAATTGGAGCATTCTAAAGCCATTTGTGCAGAGATCGTGGCCATTAGAGCACTGTAACTACATGTAATAGCAAAATTTTAAGCATAATGAAAGATGGAAAATCCATTGGGATTTGGACCAGCAGATGTAGCCCAGGAGGGGTGAACTGCTTCAACATGCCTGTTGTGTAAATTTTATGTGGTTACTTATTTCTCTACTTTACACAGTTGTTCAGTGTTATTTAGACTTATTTTATGCTTCTAATTCACTAAATTTCCTCTATAATTCATGGAAAAACTCCTTAATCCTTATGCAAACTAATGAACCAATTATGCACATGTTTTTAAAATTGAAAGACCCTTAGCATAGAAAAACTAATATAGTCATTTCAGATCAGTTAACGAGACCGATGAAAAGGTGAAATATCCCATCAGGTAAAAGGTTGCATAAGAAGAAAAGGGTCGGGGACCAAGGCCTTGTGGGTGGTCGTATGGTGTGAGCGGAGATTTTAAGCATCAAGGGTTGATTGAGTGGGAGCCACCATTTCAATCGAGCGATTATGATCCACCACACAATATCAACGGTACGTGCAGTCCCTCCCTCATGACGTCAATAAGGAGGCTACCCCCCGTGCATATCATTGATCTACCTTTGTGAATGGACGGTCAGGATCTCGGCAGAGCTTTCTGCCCCCCCTCCCCCCCTTGCGATGTTAGCGGGAGGTCTAACCACCATGCAAATTGTCGATCTTGTTTGATGGACAAAATGTTAGGATCTCGGTGGAGTTTTTCGGCTTCCCTGCCAAACACCCCCCCTTTTCGCCCCCCAACCCCCCCCTTGTGATGCCGGGCAGAGACACCACGCAAACCATTGATATCCTCGCTCAATCGTGACCATCAGATTTCAGTATGGCATGGGGCCAGCTACACATGGGTGGTATGGAATATAATAGGTCAATATAATAGCCACCAATGGGGATTTAATATGGCTATATAATATGGTTAGATAAATAAATACATACATACATACATATATATATATATATATATATATATATATATATGATTATGAAAAATGTAGTTATATATATGTATATATGATTATGAACTAACCCTCATGCAAACTATCGATCTTGTTTGATGGATGGATGGTTAGGATCTCAGTGGATTTTTGTGTCCTCCCCCCCTTTTGATGATAGTGGGAGGGCTAGCCCCCATGCAAATCGTTGATTTCCTTGCTCAAGCGTGATCATCAAATTTTAGTATGGCATGGGACCCGCTGCACATGGGTGGTATGGCATACAATGAGTCAATATAATAGCCACCAATGGGGGTTTAATAGCCATATATATATATATATATATATATATATATATATATATATATATATATATATTTAATTTAATTTAACTACACCACCAAATATAAGAACACCATGGTGTCCTTTAATGGCCTTCGTACCTACCAGATCACTGAAGTGATGCCTTTTCTAGAGAATGCTGTCTTCAACTTTCTGGTTGTGATGAATTAGTTACAATTTTTATGAATCGTCGATCCAAATGGTAATTTGGATGGCATAGCACTTGTAAAGAAGAAAAGTTGTAAAACTTAATTAAAGAAATTAAAATCTTTGAAAGGAGAATTTATAAGGAAATTGGATATAAGAGAGAAAAAAAAAAAAAAAAAAGATTATCCCATATTTCAAGTGAACTCTCCCCAGGTAAGTGAGATGTTTACATATACCATACACATATCACATACATAAAGTATTTTTATCATCATTTTTATTTTAATTTTTTTTCAATAAAATAAACCATTATAAATCTAATTTATATATATATATATATATATATATATATATATATTAAAAAGAAGAAGTTTGAGCTATTTTGAAAGTAATTCTTATGAAGAAAAAATGATTTTAAAGCATCCTGTATAAGAGAACTTTGATCACTACGAGAATGTAAGCAACAAAATATTCTAGCATTTAAATCGAGAATACAAAATATAGTTAAGTGGATTTGAAATAATGAATATTTTATTTATCTACTTTGTAAATATGTTAATTATATTAATTGAAAAAATCATATTGATAATTAAATCTAATTATTTAAAACAATCAAATTCTTATAAATTTATTATAACAATAGAGAGTAAGAGAAACGAAAAAAATACCAAGTGAAGTATGGTTTGTAGTAAAGTCATTGAATTAAAAGTGGAGTGGATTTTTCAATAATTTTCTAACCCAAGAAAATATGTTTCGTTTTAAACATGGACAAATGGACATACGAATGATTAATTCATTGGAAGCCATAAGGTTTAAGATTTGAGACTTTGTGAAGGAAATTCTTTTAATCCTAAACAACCTTTATATGATTTCGATACCATATATGCATCAAAAAGTGAATTATTAATTATCAACAATGAACATATTTGGAATCAATAAAACTTAGAATATATGGCATGGCTTCGTAAATATGTAAGGAATAGATAATTAATATATTGAAGATAATGTTCCAATTAATGACAAGCCACGCACGATATTCCATGATCATATAAATAAAAATCATTACAACAAAAAAATCCGTTGCAATGAATGGTAGGCATCGAATTATGGAGCATGTGATATCATCTTTCGAACTGAATTCAATCATTAGATGATTCCTACACTATCTTCAAGGCTAAACCTGGCATCACCACAAGTCGCCCCTCTCTGTGTGCCGGTGTTAGGTCTCTAACTCCTTAAGAGAAAAAAATAACTATCTAATGCTAAGGCTAACTCAAGTGCTAAAGTCCCTCTATACAAATGAGGCATGGGGGTATTGATCTAGATTTTAGATTTATGGAAGTAACAAAATGAAATACATATATGAATAGAAACACAAATAAACAACAAAAACATAACTTCAATTCATTAATAACAAATTATTGAAAGTTGTTTACATGCAGAATGAAAATAAGCTAGCTCAGGCGATGGTAGCTTATCTATGAGAAGAGATGTGGTGGCTACATGCCTTGAACTAGGTTAAAATAAGGCTCAAAAGGAGGCTTTATTTATTATTGAGAACAATGTAAAACCCTAAACATATAAAAACCTAACCCTAGGAGATGAAGTACCAAAAGTCTGTGGGCCTCGTTGGGGTAAGTTGGCACATCAATTTCTCGGGGTCGTAACTTTGACATATGATCTCCATTGACGCGTGATACCTCGTTAGAAAAGTATATACGAGGCTACAAATTTTTATTTTAAATCCTTGCCACTAATTTTAATATTTCCCATTAAAAAACATCTTTTAGGGCCTCAAAACGACTGCACGGAAGTTCAAGACCTGAAAAAACTACCAAAAATAGTAAATTGTGCTACAATTAAGGACACTGAAAGAAACAATGGTTGGGGTCCAAGTGGAATAGGTGGGTGGCCACCAATATCCACCTAGATCATTCCTCCCCACTTAGGAAGAAATGGTCCCCATTGCATTGAGTGCCTCCATGAGATGGGGAAACTTTTGTTGAACTTGGTCCTTGGTGAGCCACTTGCCTTGGTGTAAGAGTTAGCCAACTTTGACAACCTGATATAGTTGGATATTCTGTTGGCAAGTTTTATTTATCTGCATGCCCATGATCTGATTAGTCGTGGCCTATTCCATGTAGTATGGGTTTATCTTTGTTAGTGTGAGTTGTTATGCAATGTATGATGTGTCAAGTAATGGTAGAAAGTATGGCCGAAGGCGGTCCAGAATGAACACTCGGTGTAGGCCAAGGAATGGAGGGATGCTAAGTTTTTATCTAGGAAATATCTTCTATGGATAGAATCAATCCCTATAGAAAAATGAGTGGGTCTCGTAACAAACGAGAGACAATAAAGCAAACTCTCCTAGCTTAAATTAGAATGACATGAGAAAGGAAGATGGGCTACCTCACTCCTATGTGGTCGCTTTTCGATGTTAATCCTGATCTCCTCACTTCCAAGCTTGCTCCTCGCTATTCCTTTGTGCATGAATACCTGAAATAGAGATTAAAAAATGAAAAATGAAGAAAGCATAGTATATTGCATTCTAATGTAAACCATATGACAGATCAAGGATCATAATACTAAGCAAGTAATCATTGGCAAGATTATGGAAAGTAAAACATGCTTTGTATTATTGATAAATCAAAGAGAGAAGCATACAACCGGTACCTTGATGTTGGAAGCCTCATTCGAGACAAGTTTCCAAATCCAAGCCAAATACTTTAA